>QANZ01005364.1:235745-289625 GCA_003254925.1 Chamaecrista fasciculata
TGTTGGGGCTACAAGAGAAAATAAGAAAATAATAGACAAGAAATAAAAATATTAGTAAAGACGGACTGCGTGGTATTTGGCCGAGGCACGGATATCTCGCTTTCTTTAAGGTAATTCACGCCCTCCACGGGTAGAAACTTTGTCTATTTTCCCGGTGTAGTGGTACACGGACGCGTCACCTCCAGGATACAACGGCCAAATACTCGCCTTTTTGAGTCTACAACTTCTACACAAAGAAGTAGACAGGACTCTACTCCCACACTTTTTCTCTACCCAAAGACACAAGTGTTTTGCTCTCACTTTCACAACTAGTATTGTTCATATGTCTTACTAAAAAAACTCCAACACTATATACACACACGCAGGAAATTAACAAGCCGTTGGTAAATTTATTTCTCTTTAATATAATGTTTATTACCACCGTTTTTATTCCAACGTACATATATATATTAATTGTATATTAATTGCCTTTGTAACGACCAGAGCAACGCATGACTGTTTCATATTAAAGTTTCGGTTATATTTTTTTTTTATTTATAATAATATACAATATCACATCCGACTCTTCAAAAGTTAGATGATGATCTCTTTTTCTCTTTTTTATTTTTCTTGTAATGGCCAAAAAAAAAATATTTTCTTCTTGATAACCCTTGATCCTAACAAAATGTTGTAATGTAGGGTAAATTCCACTTTGGTACCCTGTTTTATAGACCAATTCCACTTTGGTACCCTGTTCTTTTAAAAGTGACACTTTGGTACCCTGTTCTTTCAAAAATGTCATTTTGGTACCCTGTTCTTTCAGAAGTGACATTTTGGTACTCTGTTCTTTAAACCAAGTGACACTTTGGTACCCTAAAAAAAGATAGAATAGGGTAACAAATAGTGAAAGAACAGGGTACTAAAGTGTCACTTGGTCCAAAGAACCGGGTACCAAAATGTCACTTTTGAAAGAACAGGGTACCAAAATGATATTTTTGAAAAAAACAGGGTACAAAGTGTCACTTTTGAAAGAACAGGGTACCAAAGTGGAATTGGTCCATAGAACAGGGTACTAAAGTGGAATTTACCCTAAAATATACAGCCAATTTTGTCATGGTTATCATTTGAAAATATTCACAAAACAAAACCAAGTAAGTCATATATTTAAAATAATTTTATAATCCATTACATAATACCAATAAAATAGCCTATGTGAATCTACTCTGATGTGGACAGAATTTTAGATAATAAATTTCAGTTAAACAATTAAAACTGACACACAATTTCAGGATGTGTACATTCTATCGAAACGACATAGAGGAAGGACGACGATAGAGTGTCGTTTTTACGAGTCAACGACTCAGAATCATGCGCTCGAACGCCGTTAGTGAAACTAAAACAACAACATTAAGAAAACGCTGTCGCAACTCGAAAGAAATTCGTCTTTTTTTTTCTTCCTGTAATCCCATTTTTCGTATTCGCCTTTCCCTTTTCGTTCGTTCGAACTTGGAAGTTCAGACATTAACTTTTTCAGCCAAAATTCAACGCCCCGTAAGGTTTCTCTGTGGCAAAAGATGATGGATCTTTGAGAATTGAGGATGGCATTTTTTCTCGATGGAGTGAGTCGGAGAAAATAAAAGCCCTATTCGGTTTCGTAAGCTTGTCCCAAAATTCACAGGAGTAACGGTGGAAAATGGGGATAGCGACCACCTCCAATTCGTCCTCTGATGGAAGCGAAATCTCTAAGACTTACATCGTATTGAACGTCTACGATCTCACCCCTATCAACAATTACTTGTTTTGGTTTGGATTTGGAATCTACCACTCGGGCATTGAAGGTTATTATTATACCCTTTGATTTTTTTGTTTTTATCCTTTTCCATTTGTCATTTTATAGATTCGATTGTGTCTGTTGAATGCTTTAAACTACTTCGTATGTGCGTGCGTGATCTGGATAGTGGTGAGTTTGTTTGTGATTTTCTTGGATCGTACTATTGTGAGTTGTCACTGGGTTTCCTGCAGTTATTTCCCCTTTTGGAAAGAGGGGTAGTATGCACTTTTTATGTAGTGAAGTTCTTTTGTGTGTTTGCATTTGCTTGGAGAACGCGAACTTCCTTGGATGACTGAGGAAATGCGATAGATGAACTTGGTTTGATTCTTCTGAAAATCAAAGCAGTTTTGTTTTCTTACACTGTTAATGATGGAGTTTTAGTTGGCTGAATATAATCTGTACGTAATTATCTGCATTGTCTACTTGTTTTTTAATTCAACTTAATGTGTTTTTAATTTGTTCAATGTAGATCGAATCCCCTGCATCCTGGAAGATGACTTCGTATAATATTACTTTTTTTTGCCATTATATAGTTTCTGTGTGGCAAATTTATGTGCGGAAAGACTAGATGCGTAGCAGAATATTTAATCATTGCATAGCCATCATTAGTCACTGATATGAAATCCATCACTTCAGTTTACAGATAATTAAAATGTTTGACACACTGAAGTAGTTTTATGTGAGTTCTTATGAATAAGGGAGATAGCCTCACAGTTTCACGGGTCTTTTTATAAATGCAGCTTTCCCCTTTTAAACCAGGTTAGGAAATCATTGATTTTTGTGTCTGAAGCCATGCTTTGAAACAATGCTTCACTGGCATCCTTGGAAAATTTATTTATAGCAATTAATTTTGATTTTTTTTTATTTCTTTTGCTTCAAGAAGGACCCGTATTGAAAATTTGACCTCTAAAATGATACCAGAATTAAATATGATTTTTTTATGAGATACTGATCATTGTGATAGGACCTACAGTGATAAATATTTTCCTGGGGCATTAAGGTTGGTTGTAATTTGTGAGTTTGTACATGTCGAGACTTCATGCCTGAACACAACGTCACTGTGCCACGTTTGTGGTGGTTGAGGTGCACTCGTGTGTGCATATATGTGTGTCTGAGTGTGTGTGTGTGTCAGAGAGAGAGAGTTTGATTTATCTTAAACTGGTATTCTCCTTGTTGTTGAGACTTGTGTGTTAAAGAGATGAAAGTGAAGTTGTTTATACTCACTAACATCTAATCCTGTATTTTACTGGGTTTAGGAATACCTATTTTGTATTCTTGTTTGAGGAATATACCACCTGCGCAATATTACAGTCATAACTAGACAGAAGCTGCATTTGGGCTTATTTGACACAGCTTAAAACTCTTTTCGGATTCGGTGCTGCCCTATGAAGCATGGGTATGGCAAAAATGGTCTCGTATCCGTACCCGATATGTACCTGTACCGGTACCCATATTATATGGGTACTTTTTTCATATTATAAAACATAATTTTTTTTTGGTAGAGATAAAACATAAATTATATAAGAAAACTATCCAAGAAACTATCCGGAAAGTTCTATCTATCAATCACCTTACGGTTGACATGTGCAAGGATAGAACACGTTGGCGCACTCCGAGCTGCAGCAACGAGCACCTTTGCGGACTCTAAACCAATAGCTCTGAAACTCTTAGCAGAAGAAACAACTAGGTCAACCGAGTGTCCTTCGCCGTTGGCTTTTGGTTTTTCGCCGTTGAACTTGAAATAGGTAAATTTAGGGTCAGCGCAAGGCGGACATAGGAAAACAGGAGAAGAGGAACCGGAATAGGAGGCTGTCATATCAAAACCTCAAACCAAAAAACGAAATCGCCGTACCCTACTATCAGATCCAGATGGTATTCCCCTGAACAATTGAAACGAAATCGCAGATTCTTATTATTATTGATTTACTAAATCGAATCGAATCGATTTTTCGATTCTGAAACCCTAAAATGTCAAAATGAGTGTATGCGTACCGACGAATTTGTTCTTGTGAACGCTGCGGCGAAAGACGATGAGGACGCGAGGGAGAATAACGGAGAGATCGGTGGACATTATTGTGAATGAAGATGAAGAACTTGGTTTTTGTGTGCGTTTGAGAGTATGGATTCGGTGGAAATTTGGGATATTTTGGTGGAATACGAAGAGTTAGGGTTTCAAATGACGGATTTGGGATGATTTTGGTATTTAAACCACCACGTGCTTGTCACGTGCTCATTTTCCGTCAAATGCAGATGGAAATAAAGCACAGCGGACCAATTCGCTAACGGAGCAAACCACGAGGCACCAAAATGCAAAAATTTTTCTTTCAGGGTACCAAAGTGGGACCGCCCCTAACCACAGGGTACCAAACTGCAATTTACCCAAAGATAAATTTATATTTTATAGTTCTATATTTAAATAAATGTTGTCGCTTGTCGTACCCATACTTTATTTTTTTTTTTAAGAAAAAAATAGATGTACCTTGTACTCGTGCTTGTATTTGTACCCATATGCATGCAACATAGATGCTGCCACATCTGCAGTTGTGGTTAGTTGTAGCTCCATTATTTGTGAGTAGCATTATTCTTTTTATTATGTATGCATTATGATGGTGTATTGGTGCTCTCTATGTTGTTTTAAATTTGTTGAGTAATTTGGACTACTGTTAAAATTTTTTCCCAGTACGGCTAATTTTTTTCTTTTTGTTGTTTTAAAAAAACAGTACATGGTAAGGAATATGGGTTTGGAGCTCATGACTACCCAGCTAGTGGTGTTTTTGAAGTGGAGCCAAGGAAGTGCCCTGGGTTTATATATAGATGTTCGGTCACTTTGGGTCAAATAGATATGCATCCTTCTGAATTTCGGTCATTTATTGAGAATATGGCTTCCGATTATCATGGGGATACGTATCACCTTATCTCTAAGAATTGCAATCACTTCTCTGATGATGTCGCACTAAGATTGATTGGGAAACGAATCCCAGGTTGGGTGAATCGGCTTGCCAAGCTAGGTAACTGAAACTGTTGAATAAAATTCACAGATAATCTTATTTTTCACACCTCTTTATATCCTCAATCTTACATTCTTACTTAGTCTTTGTTTTGTGAATTTGCTGATGATTTACACGGTCATTGCAGTAAATTTCTTTTTGGTCATTTTAGCAAGTCGTCACGCATTACATGTCAATTTTCTGTGTACCCAACATTGTTGGTTTGTGAAGTTTAGGATCATTACAAGTGGTTCAGTTCCCTGAAAAAAACTGAAAATGTAAAAGAATATTTTCTCCATAAAATTTTATTATAGTCTGTCAAAATAAACTTAATTTGTTCAGGGATGAAAAACATTTACTCTTAAAATATCACTGTTTGTCCTTTGAGAATAGTCATGTATAATTAATTACATGATGTTTAAAGAGTGTCAGTTATCCTTAATGACATTGCTTCTAAATGATGGACTCACTCCTATTAATCGCTTTCTATCATCTAGTTGTGTTCTTTACTTGTATGCTATATTCTCCCCATTTCTGGGGACGTCACAGGCATAATTGTTGTGATAACAGTGTTGAGATTTCTTAGTGCAACCTTTTGGCCAAAAATTTCAGGTGCTCTGTGCAGCTGTCTACTTCCTGAAAGCCTTCAAGTAACTACTGTTAAACAACTTCCTGAATACCATGAGTGTTCAGGTGAGTTATATCTTGTTTTTCCTTACTTGTTCTAAACCAACATTTACTCTTGATACTTATAAGTCCTAAACTATGAAAAGTGACAAAAGACCTCCAAACTTTTCATCTTGTGTAAAAGACTTATGTTGTTAAAACTTTCATTTAAAAAAATATCAATATTTTGTGGTTTTCTGACTACAATTAAATGTAGCTATAGGCCAACTATAATAATTACTGGGGAATGCTTAGTGCATCAACAATAATAACAACTTTTCACAGGGTTTTTCGAGAAAAAGTAAATTTTAGGGAGATTTTGTACATTTCAACCTATTATTAAGGTATATATTCAAATGCTTTCTTAGCTGCCTTTCTGGGTGATTGCTTGCAGAAGATGAAGCTTCTGGATCTCTTTCAACGGGCACTCCTCGTGACTCAATAGAATTAGATTATGATCAAGGGAAGAAGCTTCTAGCCCCATTGGCTGTAAATGAGGATGTATATTTTGTTAAAGAGGCCCCATCGCCCAAGTAAAAGAAAATTGGTTTTTGAGATGAGAAAAACAGGCAGATAATGCTGGTGATTCTTGCTTGAATAGGGCCTTCCATTTGATTTGACTTGCAGTGATGATTCCTTTTTCCCAAAATCTTCTCATTCTTTCACGGCTTTCTGCAATATCCTCTCTCTGATTATTTCATTGTGCTTGAAGAATTCAGACTAGTTAGTGTGTTGTGTTTATTTCTGATTTCCTGTCTGTCAAGGTTTATATATGGGGCTTCTAATGTTTGTGTATCAGGCTTCTTGTTTATTCTTTCTTTAAAAAATATTGAAGGGGATCTTCCCCATGTAAATGAAATCCATCATCCATGTATTGGAAATTGTTTAAATTACATGTGAGGTTGTTGCAGTGTAGATGAGGCAGTTTCTTGAACACATTTATGTGAACAAATATCTTCAATTTCAAATGTGACTATGCGAGTGCTTTATACATTTTTCATTTCCAAACTTTACAGGCTTCTATGAGTAAATTATTAATTTAGTCCTTAAATTATATGAGTATTATTAGCCTCGTCTTTAGATTTATGAGTATTGTTAGTTTAGTCTTTTAGATTTTTAATATAATTGCTTTACTTTTAGAATTTTGTGACTTATAATTTGGTGTTTTTAAAGACCGAGTTTTATGGTGGTAAAGTGTTTTAAAAAAAAATTGTAATGAGTTATGAATTTTTGGAGATTCAGTCAAATATTTAAAAAAAAAATATAAAAGACTCAAATGATAACACGTTTATATAATCAAGAAATTAAAATATTAGTTTACATTTCCAAAGTTTTATCGGAGAATGTTCTATGTGGATTTAACCTTAACTAGGCGTTTGGTATATAAATTGTTTTTTTATTCTAAAAAATCATATTTTTGAAATTGTAATTTTTAAAAATATAAAAATATATGTTTGAATGAGTTGGAAGACTCATGATTATTTTACAATATTTCTAAAAATTTTATAATCTTGTGTTTGGTTCAACTTTGATAATCATAAAAATGTTTAATATGTCATTGGTTTTTTATTCTCAGACAACAATTTATCAAGTGTAGAAATTCTCAAAAACAATCCATGATAATATTTTAAAAAATTGTGTTTTGTTACTATATCATAAACAAAAGGCTTAAGTGCACTTTTGGTCCCATAACTTTTTTTGTTGCAATTTTGGTCCCATAACTATGACAGAGGTTTCATTTTGGTCCCATAACTTCTCAAAAGGTTCCACCGTTGGTCCCTTGGTGAATTCCATCCATATTTAGCCGTTAAGTATGACGTGGCATAGTAACTAGGATCATGATGTGGCAAAATAAGATGAAGTGGACTGAAATAGGATCTATATGCAACATATTAAAACTTATCTATACCCAACCACAAAATATACAAAGAGTGGTATTTACAGGGACCAATCTGGTGGGGAAGAAGAGACTTCAAGCAGAAGGCGCCGACGAAGTCGATGGGATCCTCAGCCAGAGTCGAACGACCAAAGCGGCGGCGACGGCGAATCGGGAAGCGGAACGAGGAAGAGGAAGTCCCGTTGGGCTGACGAGGAAGAGGAAGTACCACTCTTTGTATATATTGTGGTTGGGTATAGATAAGTTTTAATATGTTGCATATAGATCCTATTTCAGTCCATTTCATCTTATTTTGCCACATCATGATCCTAGTCACTATGCCACGTCATACTTAACGGCTAAATATGGATGGAATTCACCAAGGGACTAACGGTGGAACCTTTTGAGAAGTTATGGGACCAAAATTGCAACAAAAAAAGTTATGGGACCAAAATGAAACCTTTGTCATAGTTATGGGACCAAAATTGCAACAAAAAAAGTTATGGGATCAAAATGAAACCTTTGTCATAATTTTGGGACCAAAAGTGCACTTAAGCCTAAACAAAATAATATTATCATAATTAAAATTTTTAAATAGTATTAATAAGTTCATTAAAAGTTATTATTTCAAAACATAATGTCTATAATTCTCAAAATTACAAAAATATTTTAAAAAGTCACCACTCGAAACATAACTAACATATGTCTCAAAATAATATATAAAATAAACGCATACTAGATAAAACTTATGGTAAATTATAAATTAGGTACTTGTGGTTAAGCCGAATTTCACATTACTGTCATGTGGTTTAAAAAATCTCACCTTGGGTACCTGAGGCATGTGACGTTTAGCAATTAGAGTACCTGTGGTTTTGTTCCGTCAAAATGCTGACGCGGCGCTCACGTGACTCATTGAAAAATCAAATTTTGGTCCATAAACTATGGGATAAGTTTCATTTTGGTCCTCAAACTTTCATATTTGTTCTATTTTTTGTCCCCAAAATGTTATTTCATATGATTTACGCTGTTATTTCTAACTTAAATAATTAAGATGAATTATTTATCTCTCAAATATAAGAGTGATCACGAGCTGGGTCGAGCCGAACTGAGACCCGAACCGGTTAGACTCAGGTCGGGCCATTGGGTCCGATCGAGCCAAACTGGGCTACTTTATTTAAAAAAAAAACATTTTTTATTTAACCCATTTATTTATTTTATGTATTTTTTATATTTTTGTTCATTTCTACTCAAATACGTAATAATAAGTGAGTTGACAAAGAGTGGAAAAGAAATTTTCATTCTTAGTTACAAATTGGAGATAAATTTGTGGTTGATTTTTATCTCTAATTTATGACTAAGAATAATGGTGAAAATTCTGATAAAAACACATTTTGGAGATCAAAACAGAAAAAAAAAATGTGCAAGTTTGAGGACAAAAGTGAAACAAAAAATAGCTTTTATGACCAAAATGAAACTTACCCTATAGTTTGAGAACCAAAAATGAGATTTTAACCTTAGAGTGGAAACCAACAACTAAGATGCAAGAAAAACCAACGGTTAAGATGCAATAGAAATCGATGGCTAAGATTGCGCCACGTCAGCATTTTCCCTTGAAATTAATGGAACAAAAACACAGGTATTCTAATTGCTAAACTCGGGTACCTAAAGTGAAATTTTTCAAACCACACGGCAATGATGTGAAATTCGGCCTCATGTACCTAATTTGTAATTTACCCTAAAACTTAATTAGGTTTGATAAGGGTAGTTCAATTATTTTAGTTAGACTACAATAATCCTATCCTATAGAATTAGAATAATCTCATTTTCTAATGTGAAACTAAAAAATGATCATATCATGAAATTAAGCTATACTCTACATACTAAGCACATGACTTTACTCCAGGCCTTATTAATTTGGGAATTAATTTTTCAAGTGTACCAACACCTGTTAATCTTTTATATCCTATAATTGTGTTGCCGGTGTGCCTAACATGATGATGAGTAACCTCAATGGTACCTCATGTCATATCTTGAGTTAGAAACAAGGTTGTTAAAAATCGTATCGTAAAATCATAAGAGTTTACATGTATATAAATAATAAATTTTTCAGAATATATAAAGATTCATAACAATTTTCATAAGTATCCCAAATTCTCAATCTAATATCCATTGATCAAAATACACAAGTCCAAGTATTTAACACTAATATCACCCTAACAAATTAGCTACATAACATAAGTTCTTCAAAACTAGAAATTTAATCACACACTCAAATTAACAAAGGTCTTCAAAAGTCTTCTCATAATCTTCTCCATCATCATCCTGATGCATCATCATCTCCGCCGTCCAATGCCCAATAACGTCACACATCTTAACAAATTCAAGATTTTTTATACAATTGAAAGGAATAGCATTTGGATAAAAAATTCGAGCTACTTTTTCATCAACTTCTTCTTTTAACTTTTTTTTAACGCTTGATTAAGGTTGGATTGTGAACTTGCACCCCCATTACCTATAGTTTTTGATTTCTTTGACAAGTTCTTAGCAGCCCCAGAACTACTTGGAGACATTATTCAAATTTTTAATCTTCCTACAATCATTCATTAATTTTAATCTTCATAGTTCACATCAACATTCATCAATTTTTTTTGTTTCCCAAGGTATCTCTCAGCCCGACAGGCCAATGACTAATTCTCCGCGGATCGGTGCTCTATTTAAGGGTCTGCCGCCGGCCAATTGGTTGCTGCATACATAAGGCGAAATTCGAACCCCCGACCTTGCTTAAGCGACTTAGTGAACTCGACCACTAGGTCAACCAAGTTTGGTTAACATTCATCAATTTTAATCTTCACATCATCAACATTCATCAAATTTAATCTTCACAGTTCACATCAACATTCATCAATTTTAATCTTCATTCATCAATAAAAGTAGTCATCAAGCAAAAAAACAAAAAAAACTGTCGAACATAGAGAATACAAGAACCAAATCATAGAGAACACAAGAAAAATCAAGTACCAAATCTGTCCGGAATCAAGATGAATTAGGGATTGGAAGATGGAAACAAAACTAACCAGTCGAACTGTCGAACAAGAAGCTGCAGCGCCGGTCATCGCAGTGAACGTCGGACGTCGTCAGTCGCCGGTCGTCGTCGTGTTGAAGCTGCAGCGTCGTCGTCGAAGAAGTGAAGAAGAAGGAGGCAAGGGTTCGCAGTGAAGAACGAAGAAGGAATTAGGGATTTTGAGCAAATTGGGCATTTGGGCTTTTTTTTTTGGGCTGAAAATGATTTTTATTGTCTCGACCGGTTTTTGCCAAAAAAAAGCCAACCAGGCCGAGTCAAACTTGTAAACTCGGTCCAAACTCGCGATTTTGACCAAATTTGATCGAGTTTGACCCGATTTTACCCTCTATGCGATTTTAGCTGCAATTTGACTTGATTTTGGGGGGTAAAATCGCAATTTTAAGAGCTAAATCGCTATTTTAACGACCTCGGTTAGAAACCTAAAATATTCTAAACATACGAATGTATCTTCCTTAGATATCCCATATATATAGAACCTACCACCCAAGAAAATGGTCTCACTGTTAAAAGTAGACTTTGGTTATGAACCACAAACTTTCCCTAATTAGAGCATATATATATATATATATATATCACATGAATTTGATTCTGGCATCTTCAGCACTATCCTTCATCGAATACATTCACGATATAATATTATTCGACATTATTATGGGATCAAGGATGGGAAATCACATCAAATTATTATGTTGTTCACAAATTAAGTATATCATAACTATTATGCATGGCCCAGATTGAACATATAATAGAGAGAGATCCCAACTTCGATCAGTAAACCTAAATACATAAGCACTACACAAGAGGCTAACTCTTCTATGAAACCCTTGATGAGTGATAAACGTACCACAAATGAAAGAAACTGGACTTGTGTATATATATATATATATATATATATATTAGGAGCTTTGCGGGTCTATTAGAGCTTGCAAATATATAAAATAAATGAGAGATTAAATTATTAATTTAGTAAAAAAGGAGAGATCAAATAATATTTTTTTTTATTTTAATCATATATAATATTTTTATCTTAATATAAATGAGAAGACGATAAGCTCACGTATAATATAATATAAATGTACAGCCGTACATGGTCATTAATATCCTCACAACGTACAATATTTGTACTAATAATCTGGAAACTTTTATCTTCAAGCAATGCACTGTCATTTGATACCAACATCAAACAAAATAAAGCTAATGACTCCAACAAATTTCTCTAATGCTGAAGGAGAGAATTATCCATTTAAATATTAAGTTAAGATTTTGGAATATTTAATTCACACATTAATGTTAAAATTTAGTAATATTATTATCTTTTTATTTTATGGGTTATTATTATTATCTTTTAACTCGTTAATCTTAAAAAAGTTTTTTTTTAAATATCCTCATCTATTTTATCAAATAACTTTTATGATTTGACTAAATTTAGATATTAAGTCATCATTTGTATTGGTAAGACATCATATATTTAACATTTATTTTATATATTGTTTCAATAGTATATAAAGAGTATTTAATCATCAGTATAATATCTTTATAATATCTATGTAGGAGAAATGCATGGAAGAGAAATTTAGGGGATCCGGATCCCATTATAATATCTATGTAATATATACAGCTTTTAAACTAAAATCATATATTAAAATGTAATGGATAGTTATCTTTATTATAATTTAAAATAATAACAAAAAATGTAAAAACTTGTCTTGTCCAACTTCTCACAACTGTTTACTTTCTTTTATATTTTATTAATATATAATCTTAAATTATCAAACTCAAAACTCAAAAGATCCCAAACTCATAATAACTAGAGAATTTCCCAAATGCATAAAAATATATGAACATTTTATATTATTTAAAAAATAAAATATAATATAAAAATTATACTTTTTTATATATTTAGAGTAATAAAAAATTTGAAAAATTATTTATTTTTCTTAATAACATTACTAGTCAGAAAATTATAAATTCATATGTAACGTAGATGAAAATATAGATATAAATAAGATATAATATAAAATAATGAAAGGATTAAAAATCTGTGAAGAATTATTATGAAATTTGTCATGATTTTATATTAATTTTTTAGTTCTTAAAGTTTTTTTTTTTTGGCAAAAACACTAATTTCGTCTCTAAATTTTTTTTCAGTCGATTTCGTCCCTAATATCACATTTTGATTAATTTTATCATTTTCTCTTACTTTAATCAAATATTAATGACAAAATCTACGTGGTTAATGATATATAATGGAAGTCGGCCTAAAACCTCTCTTTCATGAGAGAAAACCCTCTCCGACGTGAGAGTTTTTCTGAGTGAAACTTTGGGCCACCGCTATCTCACCATCGGTGGCCCTCCCTCTGGTTATAAAGTTTTGTGGCGACGACGTTCTGGATCACGACAGCTTCTGGCTTCCACAGCGGCTTTGTGGTTTGGTCCTGATTTTTTGGTGCTCTTCCATGGTGTTGTTTCGTTTTATTATATTATTATTGTTGCTTTGAGTCTGTTTATGTCTTTCTTTAGAACAACCATTGAGGTTGCTTGCTGTCCTGTTTGGAATGGTTTGTCTCTTTTAGATGACTTTATTTATGTTTCATGTTTTTTAGATGATTATAGATTTAGTTGGATCACTAGATCCGCTAACTTGGCAGTTGATTATCTTGTCAATTTGTCTAAAACGAGGATGGGTCTTCTTCGATGGGTTGTAAACCCCCCACCTTCGTCAGTTGATATCATTTCTAGTGTTATTGTTTATGCTAGGGAGGAATTGACTATTTTTACTTTATTTTTGTTTGTATTGTACTTGGCTTTGCCTTGTTTATGAGTGAATTATGTTTCACGCCAATAAAAAAAAATGTAATGTAATATTAATAGAGTAAGAAACTCAAATCTTAACTCATTGAAAAATATGATGCTTGTTAATTTATTGAAAGAAGTTAATTAAAGGATAAAATTGACCAAAACGTAAAATAGTGGAGATCAAATTGATCGTAATAAAAGATTAAAGACGAAATTGA
Source organism: Chamaecrista fasciculata (assembly GCA_003254925.1). Taxonomy (NCBI): domain Eukaryota; kingdom Viridiplantae; phylum Streptophyta; class Magnoliopsida; order Fabales; family Fabaceae; genus Chamaecrista; species Chamaecrista fasciculata. Next base: position 249,181 of record QANZ01005364.1, read on the forward strand.
TAATTTAGGTAAAGTTTAGAGACAACATAAATACTTTTCTCTTTTTTTTTGAGAGATGGGAGCAATTTTTTAAAAATAAAGTAAAAGAAAAAGGTCAGATAATAATAATATGATCAATATTGGGTAAACTATTTACAAGCGCTGGGGAGGCAGGGGTGTGGTAGATGATCATATTCCATAAACAGAATCCCACCATTTCCATTTCTTTAGTTAAAAAAATAAAATTAAAAAAAAAACTTTAAAAACCATCAAACAAGTCGGTCTGTGTCTGTGAGCGGGATTCCTCTGCACTGCACTTTTTGACACTAAGCTTTCTTCAGTTTGGCCAGCACATAGATCCAATAATAATGCACCTAATCTACAGTATCTAAAATAATAAAGTGCCTTAATAACCTTAGATAGTTAGATATGACCATGAATTATGAGAACATGAATTCTTTGATTTCCTTTCTTTTATGATGATGGGCAGTGAATCAGAAACCCATGGTTTTTTAACTTTTAAACTGACCTTTGGACTAAACCGCTGGCTTCAACAGTTGCCCCTGATTACAAGCAAAAGCTGCTTTTTCTCATAGTAGAAAGCAATACCCACTCCAAAAGTAATAAAAAAAAATCTTCAAGCAAATTAAAAGTAGCCAGGTTTAGATAACTTGCCTGTTGTTTTATGCATTACTAGGATCTGGCCGCGTGGAAATTACTCTCTTGTCCCTGCCTGCACTAATATTATTATATATTATAATTCCGAGTAACAGGGATGTTTTTGGAAAGTGAGAGCATGGGCACGTGATAAAACTACAAAACCATCAAACACAATTCATAATTTTTGTTTTTTCCTTGTGTTCCGGGACCAACTACTCCTATCCTCCTCTTATAAATATCTCATCAACTTTTACCTTCTCTTCATCCAATTCCGAAGCCTATTACTCAGATTAGATATTCAATTACTTCAAAGTTCATCATTCTTCAATTATCTTTTGTTTGATTAAAACTCATCCCCGAAGATGGCAAAGGGAAATGTTGCTGCTAATTCCCCACTTGAGAGGACTAGCTTGGCTTCAATTGATCACAGTTTGGCCATGGCCAAGCGCTGTTCTCATGGTAATTAATCTTCTCTCTACTCTGCTTCACTTATCTCACACTACTCATATATATATATACTCTCAGATTCAATATCTTCAAAATATATACAAAGTTATCTAATTTGGCTTTTGATTTCTTCTGTGAACAGAGGGTGTCATGGCAGGAGCTAAGGCTGCTGTTGCTGCCACTATTGCCACTGCAATCCCAACTGTAAGTATTGTTTGTAATCATTATTCATGTTTAATTCCCTTACGTAATTTAAACATAAAAAGGAAATCCTGATTGAAACCATGGTTGATACTGATGATATACACATATATATGTATGGCAGATGGCTAGTGTAAAGATGCTACCTTGGGCAAGAGCCAATCTGAATCACACTGCTCAAGCTCTCATAATATCTACAATGGCTGGAGCTGCATTTTTCGTAGTAGCAGACAAGACTGTGTTGGCCACTGCAAGAAAGAACTCATTCAACAAAACTTCCAATGCTCAACCATAATCTCAATTCATTACCCAACCTTCTACACTAATTGTACTATTTATATATAGCAATCCATATATGCAGTATGTAGTTAGTGGATTAAGATAGACATGATTTATTTATGTACCAGCCAATCATCTACTTTTATGAATGCAATTTCTTTCTGTATATGTTTATTATTCCTTTCAGCAATGGAATAGATTTCACCTCACTCTGTATACCTCAGATGTATTAGATACAAAACCAGAAGCATCCAAGATCTTATCCACCTCATGCATCCAGCATTTTATAAATATTATAGTTTCGGGTTGAAATTTATCATGAAAAAAACTATCACTCTGTAAACAACAGGAACTTTCCCCATTCCTTTGTCATTAATTTAAACTGGTTCTTATTGCTACACCATCCCATCTTCTAGCTCCTGTATATATGTTTGATAAAAGCACATGCGCTCCAGGATTTTCAGGTTCCAATTTAAAGAAGCGATCTACAACATATTCACCGAACTGATAATTATGTCTATAAACCTTACAAGTTACAAGCATTAAGCAGAGAACCCCAGAATCACAGATAACTCTATCTAACTCCATTTCCATACTTTTCGTCAGATTGTTTGCTTCTTCAAGCTTCCCTGCTCTATCTAGGAGATCTATCATGCATTTATTGCAGTTTTTGTATAACCTTATGATAGAGATTAGGGCAAATTGTATATTGAATATTCTGGATATCCAATAGGGTACTGATAGAATGAATATATATAACACCTATAGGCCTGAAACCGTTACAGAGAGAGAATGAGAATAAATAGAAAGCCAACACGTATACAATGTAATTCCTATCTATACAGCTGTCCACTACTATACAATACAGCAATGTTAAAGGCACTAATACACTATCTAAATTAATTACTTGTCTTAACATTCCCCCTCAAACGTGGCGGTGCTACACAAAGACCAAGATTGTCTCTATGCTGTAAAAACAGAGTGGAGGTTAAAGCTTTAGTGAAGCAGTCTGCTACTTGCTTACTTGAAGGAATATGATGAATGTTGATGATGCCAGCTTGAACCAAGTCACGAATGAAATGTACACATCTATCTCAATGTGTTTGCTTCTAGCATGTTGCACAGTGTTAGAAGTCAAGATTTTATTTATTAGAGTTAGTTGGTTAGTAGAATATTAAATGTGGTAGGTGTTGTTGGTGTCTTTAAATATGTGTCAAGTCCCATTGTAATGTAAAAAAATTCCAACCAATTCCAATCAAATCCAGTTAATTTAACATGGTATCAGAGCCTTTTGAGCCTGGGTAAATTTTCTCCATTCCTACTTCCAACAACTACTTCCTCTGTTTATGGTCTCTGTTTCCTGCGTCAAGTAAAGGTTTCTCACTTTTGTGGCCCACTAATTTTTTGTGAACTGTTATACTCACCGCCGGCGAGGGAAGAGGCAGACGGCGCCGTCTGGCCGTTCCCCGAAGTCTGGCAACCAATGGGACAGCGCGTGGATCTCACGCGCCGCATTTATCCTTCATGTTTCGTGGCGCGTGAATGCCACGCGCCGCCTTCCCGACAGCAGAAGAACATCGTCGTCGCTGTTTCAGGGTCGTCAGTCCTCGTCTAGGCCATTGGTGATGGTCATTTTGCCATTTGGTACTGGGTCATGCTCTTCTTCATACTGCTATTCACCTCGTTATGTCTTCTCTGATTTCTTCAGTCAGACTTGGCTCGCCTCTTTTTCACAATGTCCTTCATTTTTCATACTGAGATTTGTATTGTGTTTTCATTCCAATTCCCCCTCACATTGCTCTTCTTTTCCCTGTTCATCACTCAAGCTTGTTGATTGAATCAAGTTGATGGCTGTGTTCTCATTCATTCCAGCCTTCTCTCCTTGTGACTTCAACCATGGGCTCATAGCTATGTTTCCATTCCAGCTTCTTCTCCCATGGATTTTTAACCACAGGATTATGTTTCCTTCTCTCAACAAGTTTAGTGGTGATTTCTTTTGAGTTGTCTACATGATGACTATTTGAGATACAATGACAGGGGGAGTTGCGAGAAGTTTGTTTCAAGGGTGTTTTTCCTAGTTTTATGTTCACAATTTTATGATGTATGAGATTTTTATGTTTTGGAATATCTTTGTAACAAGTTGGGCATGATTAACATCTATGCTCCAACTTGAGGGGGAGTGTTAGAAGTCAAGATTTTATTTATTAGAGTTAGTTGGTTAGTAGAATATTAAATGTGGTAGGTGTTGTTAGTGTCTTTAAATATGTGTCAAGTCCCATTGTAATGTAAAAAAATTCCAACCAATTCCAATCAATTCCAGTTAATTTAACACAGGATTAGAGGCTAATGCTTTAGCACTTAAATTATCACACCAGAGCATTGCAGGTTGTTTTAAATTCAGACCAAGTTCATGCATTAAAGACAATAACCATTTTACCTCTGCAGCACCATCCGCAAGAGCTCGATATTCAGACTCTGTACTTGAGCGCGATACAACCTTTTGTTTGCGAGATCCCCAAGAGACCAACGTATTACCAAGATAAACACATATTCCTTCCATTGATTTCCTGTCCTCCAAGTCTGTGGCCCAATCTGCATCAGTAAATGCTGTGACACTCAAAGAATTTAATGGCTTAATATGAATACCATGATGAAAAGTGCCCTTCAAATAGCGAAAAATTCTCTTGACACCTTGAAGATGAGTTTCAGTTGGCTGAGACAAGAACTGGCTGAGCTTGTTTCCTGAAAAGGAAATATCAGGCCGAGTGGTTGTTAAATATTGAAGAGAACCGATCATCCTCCTGTAAGTAGAAGGATCTTCCAACAATTTTCCTTTTGTGCTCGTGAACTGCCTCCCTGTGACCATTGGAGTAGGAGTAGAAGAGCAATCAAACATATTAAATTTTTTCAGCAAGTCAAGTATGTACTTAGCTTGACTGAGATAGATTCCAGTATCATCACGATATACCTCAAGACCCAAGAAATAGTATAGTATCATCACGATATAATCTTTTCATTGATTTTGAAATACCAAACCAGCTTGCGTACAAGCAGATAAAACTCCCAAGAATGTTACATATAATCTAATTGGGATCCTTCGTTGGCCATTTCGAGAAATGTCCAAACCGCATTCTCTGAGCTGAGGCCAAACTTTTAAAATTCATACTTCTGAATGCTTGTTCTGACACATCCATCATGCAGCCACATTTCGCATACATATTGATGAGACTTGTTCAAAAAGAAATATTGCTTGTTTTTTTTTGAAATTTTGATCTATATAAATGCATGAATCCATTTGCCAAGGTCAAAACCACCTTGGTGAGCCAAGCTCATAACAATCCCATCTGTTCCAATATTTATCCCATCCAATAATTCTCGAGCTGTATCAATCTGATCACCACATTCGAGCTCACATAAGTAAGAGCATTAGTAAAGATGAAGATCTGAACTGAGCGCAATTTATTAACCCAATAACTTATCCACTTTCCCCATTTCAGTGATCTTCAATGAGGACAAGCAGAGAGAATAGTCACCAAAGTACTTTCCCAATTTCACCAAAGTAGAGAATGTATCTGTTAAAATGTCTAAATTGTGTGATCTTGACCGTCCAAAGTGGGGAATCTTATTGAACAGGTATGGTGTAACATCCATGTAACTCCTGAAAATACATAAACAAAAACTCAACAAAATTTAAATAACTATAGATTTCATAAAAAGTAATTTAGCCTTTTAAAACTATAAGTCAATTTAATTTGATTATTTTTAGATATTGGCTTAGTTACTTAGAATACAATATAGTTTTAGTACTAGCTCCATGGTTCGGCACATCTGTTCTTTAATATATTTTGTGGTTTTAAAGTTAACACTCAAGTGTGTTGGCTAGAAAATAACCTAAGAGAAAGGGTTGAATTAGGATTAAAAAGCTTAGATTCTTTTTATTTACTAATGAAGATATTTTACAGTAAAATAATGAAGATATTTTAGTTCCTATGTCATAAAGAAAACTTCCAAATTCCAACCTAATACTTTAAAACCAGTTTTTGAAGACAAGAAGTTCCACAATAAATATCTTTTTGGATTCTATCCAATTAGCATGAGGCCTTTCCAAATATCATGAACCATACTCACAAATGCAAGAGCTTTTTTTCAAATAGCAAGTATTCCACTTATTAATTAGTTAAATAGCTAATTTCATCCATAAAAAGGCCCCATTAAATCTCTAGTATTCAAATTCTTTGAGATAAGTCCCCATTGGCCTGAGAGGATGAAATAGAAAACGCTCCAGCCAAGAGAGGATTTGTCAAAAACAGAAAAAGGAGGGATGTGACAAAAAGATAAGAACTTAGATCAGGTAGGTAGCTTTCTTCGGAAGCTAGAACTGAAGGCATGAAACTTTAATTTCAAAATGATGAGAATCTATATATGTCCAAGGCAATTTGCATTTCACAACTGGCCAGTGCTTGCTTGCTAAGCTCTAGGGAACCTAAAACTTGAAGGGGTTTTTGATAGGGAGAACTTGAGTATTAGAACACTATTTTTTTTTAGTTTATCTCTATTTGTTTTAGGAGTGCTCATTTTAGTTTATTATTTTTGACTCAAAGTTCATTTTAATCCATTATCTTTTAAAAAGTTCAAATTGATCGCAATTTCGGTTCAAAATAGTCTTGTCGTAAGCTATTCCATCTCTTTCTTTAGTTTTTGATGACGAGACACCGGACAGCATTTCTCTCTCTCATACATAACCATTTCCCTTTTATGTGTACCATTTTTTTTTTATATGAATAGATGTGATGGTGGAGGGGAAAGAGATAGACTCAAAAAATTAGAATACAAGAACACTTTAACTCTATATCAAAACTTAATTTGAAGAAACCACATGAGTGCGACCTAGTGGTTCCTCACTTGGTCCTTTAACCAAGTGGTGGAGGTTCGAATCCTACCTTTGGGAATGAAAAGCATTCTGTTGTCAGTCGTTTACCCTTAAGTAGAAGACCCACGACGGAGGGATTAGTCATTATTCCCGACGGTGAATAACCTTTGTTTATTAAAAAAAAAACTTAATTTGAAGAGGGGCACTGCAAAAACGATCAACTGTTACAGATGTTCCAGGCATTATGCCACATCCCAATTTTTCATTGTGAAATTGTTCGAACCACTTCGTTATATATGTTGAAATGGATGTATGTCTTGATGCTTTTCATATTAGAATGGAATAATTTTGGAATCTAAATTCCAAAGAAAAAAATGTTTCACATTAATAACATATGATATTAATGTGAAACATTTTTTTTCTTGAACAAAAATGTGAAACATTATCTGAGTGGGGGATCTCAATATATAACAAATGAGCGAAATTTTATCCATTGAGTCATGCGAATTGTACTATTTTTTTCTCCATAAACCCCATAATTGAAATGCGATATATTATCTTGACATGAGTAGAGGCATCAAGGAAATGTTTAAGTGGGCAAACATTTAAAAAAAAAGGTGAAAAAAGGCATTTTAAAAAATCTAATTAAAGAAGAGGAAATCTAATAAATTGTCAATTATTATCTTGTAATTAGATAATCTAATAACAAAAAGACAATCTAAAAACTACATAATTAAAATTTTCCTTAATTGAATTAACCTTTTTAAGCATGTAAAAAAATATATTCTCATCCATTGCTACTTTATTCCTGATGCTTTCGTCCCTTGTATCTCTTCCAAACAACTACAATGTTGCAAGTTATTAGCTAGATTAGAATCAAGTGTTTGTTACATACCTTTCATTCAGTAGCGAGTATGTAGCCAAATCTATTTCTGAACTCACCATAAAGTAGGTGTCAAGCTTGATAGTTTGAACATAGTGAAGATTGATGCAGCGAACCTTCAATCTACCGATCGACATATAGGCTTATGATCAGTGTGAGGTTACACTAGTGCTCGTCGAATCTTTAACAACAACAGATGTGTTGTCTCTTCAGTATTCCCAGAATAAAAGTGGCACTTTCACTTTCTACTTTTAAGGTAAGGACGAGGAAACCAGTAACCACGGTGAGAAAAAAACTTCATATACAGTACTTTTTAGTGAGGGAAACATCAACCATGATATCAAAACACCTGCTATTTTACACTATCTCATCTATTACATAAAAATGACAGTAACTAGTCTATAATACAAAAGTTGAAAATTCAAGAGTTAATAATATTATATGTCTCTACTTTACAGCACAAAGTCAAATGAGTTTGACCAAAAACTAGTAAAGTTCAAAACTGTCTTTGGATTATATATGCTACTACTTCCACTGGTTTAATTTGTATTTCAATAAAATTTTTAATTATGTTGAAGTTCTGGTGATGGCTATCGTTAGTGACCCATTGATTTAAGAAGTGGGAATATTCAATCCCCGCCATACACACACAAAAAGAAAAACAAGGGCTATATTTATTGGAGGTAATGTCGTTAAGATGTGGATTCTCCAAGTATTATTGAAGAGTGATGGCCCCCTGAGAATAGTCACAAGTTGAGAATAAAAAGTGGGGGCACCGTCTGAGGTTTTTATTTTATTTCTATTTATTGATTATATGAGGGAATATTCATTCTGTCTAGTGAAGGTGTGAGTAGGGGATTCCTTCTTATCAAACCTAGGGTCAACACGCAAGCATAGATGCCAATAGGACTTGTTATAACTCATCACTTCAGTTCAGAGTTCAAGCCTAATATTCTACCCGTAAGATATGTTCGGAAGTATTAACATGAGATTTTTCTTGGGTAGGTAGCATCTGTTAGACAAAAGTAATTACTAAATATCAACACATTGAATTTACTCAATCTTCATAACATAAGGAGCATCAAATATAATTTAACCAAAATTTAAATAAGGAAAAACATAATTTACTTTTCAAATAAATTGACTTCTCAAAAAATAAGCAGCACTAGGTCACTTGTGTGGCTGTATATATAAATATTGCCTGCACAAGAATTTATCATTTAATATGGAAACAGAGTTTTCTTTGGGGAAACAGATTTTCTAAACTGGGTGGACCATGGAATATTCATGAAGTTTACATTTTGATTTTTTTTTTTAATGGAAATCTTCTGTTACATCTTGATAATTATTGAAAAGGAATTTTGAATTATGTCTCCTCAGTCCTCACTTTAAATTTTAACAAGCTTCATCTACACTTCAAATTATCTAATTCTCTCTCTCTTTTTTTAGTTACAACCTTACCATTTTGATGATGTCAGCAGATGGTAGGTCCCACGTGCCATGGACCGTGGGAAAAAGGGTCCCGGTAATGGAGTATATTCTGGGCGAGGTATATGATCTGTTAATATGCTACTTCTTCCTCCTTTTTCTGAGAGGTGTAATGACATGATAGCAAATGCATTGGATATCTATGTAGTTCAGTGTCGAGAGACATAAAAATAGGTCAGAGAGATAGAGAGATAAATATCAATGAGACTCACTTTCTCTCTAATCCGAATTGAAATAATCTTAACCCAAAAAAACGAAGAAACTATAAATAATCACCCCACAATCATCTACTTCTATGTTCTCACAATTATTGTATAGTAGAATTGAAACTTTTGTCCATCAAACTGAAGCCTCAAATTGATTTATTGTCTCAACTCTTGGGAACTGGAATTACTTAATAATAATAATAATAATAATAATAATAAGGAAAAAGTATTAATTTGTCCCTAAATTTTACACCAACTGTCAATTTCTTCCCCTAGCTTTCTTTGTTATCAATTTCGTCCCCAATGTTTCACATTTTGGTTAATTTTATCCTTTGCTCTTATTTTAGCCAAATATTATCGATAAAATCTATGTGGCTAATGATATATAATGTAAAATTGATAGAAAAAAACTCAAATCCTAATTCAGATTGAAAAACAAAATGCAGTCTATTGTTAATTTCTTGAAAAAAGTTAGTCAAAGGATGAAATTGACAAAAATGTGAAACATTNTTTTAACCATAATAAATTTTACAAAAATTACATATTGACCCCCAAAAAAATTTTAAATTTTTCATTTTAGTCCCTATATAATATGTATTCAGGGACTTATTTATAATTTTTTGAAAATTTTTTGGGGTCATTATGTAATTTTTGCTAAATTTGTTGTGGTTAAAATTACAAAATAGCTCCAAAGGGTACCAAAGTGTTAATGGAGAATACCACAGGGTACCAAAGTGTCAAGTTTCAAACCACAGGGTACCAAAGTGAAATAGGGTCAAATCACAGGGTACCAAAGTGTAATTTACCCTTATTTTTATTTTTTTATGAGTAAATGTAGCAGTAGAAGAGTAAAGAGGGAAGAGAGAGATAGACTTCAAAAACTAAAATATTAAAATACTCTAGCTCTCCCTATCAAAACCCCATATTATTAAGCCACGGCAATTCATACAAATCAAGTCATGCAGCAGTTTAAAAGTGAAAGAAAGTTAAGTGGTTGCGCCATAAGCGATGAAAAAAAGAAAAAGTAATTACAATTTGATCATACGGGTTAAAGATCACTCTAGCTCCACCCAAAAAAGGAAAGTTAAGTAAAAACATGCAAAATTATTCCAGAATAACATTGTCAAATTACGGATCACTTCAATAAGAAAATCTAAGCAGTCACTTAATTTATGGACTTGAACAATTTTATTTAGGCAAAACACCATTTCGTGCCCCTAACGTTTGCGGTGATTTTTAGTTATGCCCCTAACGTTTCATTTGTGTCAGTTGTACGCCCAATGTGAAACGTTAGTTTCAATTATGCCTCCAATTTCAATCATCCACAAAAAATAACACCATTTTCGCTCGATTTGAGCTCGGTTTTGATCAGATTTCATATGGGTTATAATTTTCGGACATCACAAACTTGATTCCTTGGATCAATTTCAAAGATTAAGCTCAAAATAGCCCGAAATCCGAAGAAAATCGGACGCGATGAACCCCAAAAGGACCAAAACGAAATGCAGCAAAACGAAGCATTTTTCTCAAAATTTCCAGGTGCAAAATGATTCGTAGGAGCCGAAAATGAGTACCCATAAACTCATTTATCAAAACAAACTGAAATGAACATGGATCGAAGCTCAAAAGTTCCGAAAAACGGTACACTAACGAGGATGGGGGCATAATTGAAACTAACGTTTTACATTGGGGGCACAATTGACACAAATGAAACGTTAGGGCATAACTGAAAATCACTGCAAACGTTAGGGGCACGAAAGAGTGTATTTCCTTTTATTTATTCATGTATGCTTTATACTGTTCTAATTATATATCAGAAAGAAGAAAAATTAAAAAAAAACTCACCAGAGAGATGTCTAGGTGAGGTGCAAAGATTATTGCTTAGAAATCCCAATATGTCTAGGTGGAAGTCCACGAATTTTTTATTCCAGAATCCAGAGTACCACTTTTTTAGAAAATGGATGACCAGGTTCAACTGTCACTACTGCGAAGCGTCGATCCGCCGCGACCCTCCTTTTTCTGATAAAATCTCTTAGCACACACCTTTAATGAAAAAAATAAAATAAAATAAGCAAACAGAAATGTCACTCAATAAAAGGAAGTTTTCTAGCCATACTTGTTTGTTTTCTATCAAAACTAATCGTATCAAGAGGTGGCAGGCCATCAAACTTGAGGAACCATAAGAGCATCATGTCAAAACATTTAAGTGCATTCATGTTCACTTCATGTTACCCTAGAATTTGAACATGCATATACTCAAAAAGCAATGAAGGGAAGCAAAGTATTCCTATATCTTAATAATGTATGTGAATCTCCGAATGGTATATCAATTATTGTCATAAAGTAATCGAAAGAAAGAAAAGAGAACTTGGAAATGGACGTGCATGAGATGGGAACTGATTCCCCATGATTTTCTTTTTTTAAACGCCCAGTCATTTCTCTGTTACTGCACATACTGCTTAGGTCTGCCCAGTGAAGGTTTATTTGCAAGTTGGATCAGTCAGTAAAACTATGGATCTTTGCATGGATCCGATATTTGTTGGGTTGGATTAGCTCATATTATCAAGCAAATAAAAGTGGGGTTCAGGGGATATTGGATTTTGCAGTCTGCCACATATCAGCTTCCCCTCATAACGCCTCACGCATTGCATATGTTCTTCTCAATAATGCATCGGAATCGTGTAAAGAAGGGCAAAAGAGGGGTTTTAGATTGGGAAAAATGTGCACATACACTATTATTTACCACCTTTAGAAGCCCACTTCCTCTCCCTCTATGAATAATGAGAGAAGCAATAGTAAGTTTTATTATCTACATCTTTCAAAGATTTACTTTTGGAATCCATCCGAAGAAAACCATCTCATGGTTGTTGGGGAACGAAAAAGGGACATGTCCCCCACACCAATGGTCTTATAGCCACTATATAAAGCCCTCCAAGCATAAGAACCAAACTCACCATCTGGATTTGCTAGCAGCTCTTAGACAGTTAGACTACTGCTCTACTAGCGGTAAACCACTCAAAGGGTGCTACTTGTGTTATTCATCATTCTGAACTCTGTACTAAGGTAAATTTATCACTTCTGTTTATCATTCAAATTTCTGATCATTTTTCTATGTATATTTATTTGCAAACTTAATTTCTAAATGCCGACAATCATCTAAAAATTATGGTAATAGAAGCTCCTGTATATAGTAGGAAATTTGACATTTATACCTTGAAGGAGATTGCTATCCTTTAAGATAAACAGTTCCTTAAGCGAACCACTTTTCTTCATCACTTTGCACTAGTGTCACAGAATCAGATTAATAAGTGAAAGGCTTCTAAATGGTTTCAGTTTGTAGGGTACATTCACCAGGGAGATGAGTCTTGTAACTCTTCATAGACCGCACTAAGAATTGAGAAACCTATTATTTATGTCATTTACAACCTGAAATGTAAATATTAAACATAAACAGGAAAAAATGAGCTGGACTGGAGGAGGAGATTGGATGTGTGGAGCTTGCCAGCACATAAATTTTAAGAAAAGGGATTCATGCCAACGCTGTGGATACCCCAAGTATGGGGGTCCTGACCCTTCAACTTACGGGTACAATAGGACTGAAGCGTTAGCAGGGGACTGGTTTTGCACGGCCATGAACTGTGGAGCTCACAACTATGCCAGCCGATCAAGCTGCTATAGATGTGGTGCAACCAAAGACGATTATGCTTCAGTATATGGGGGAAACATGATGGCACCAGGAGGATATGGATCCGATTGTAGCTTTCCCCCGGGATGGAAGAGTGGCGATTGGATTTGCACAAGGTCAGTTCACATTTATGAATTTTGAGCAATGAAATTAGTATCTGTGCTCCTAGAATAATTTTCTCAACTGCATACTTTAATAATTGCATAAAATGTCACACTGCTCATGGAATGACAATATAAAGAGCCTGCATTCCTTTAAAACTTAAACAGACTGATCATGTATCATCTAGATTTCCAACTAGGAAAAAGCAGAACAACCCAATTACAGTCAACTGATCTTGCCTACAAAGCCTGCGTTTCATATGTTTATGTTAATATAAACAGTTTCTGGTTAAATAAAAGACAAAACTAAGGTTAAGACTGAGAGAAAGTGGGATGACCAAAAAGGAAAAAGAAAGTTCTATATATGTATCAAATGCTCATCCTCTTTGAGTAAATTCTGACACATCTCTCTATACAGCAAAAAAATATCATGAAGATACATATATCTAAATTTTCATAATATGACGTAAGCCTTTTCACCTTCTTTTGTACCAGAATTGGCTGTGGAGTACATAATTATGCTAGCAGGTCAGAATGCTTCAAGTGCAAAACACCAAGAGATTTTGGTGAGAAAAGTCTAGTCCTCAGGACGTTTTCTGTTTAGCTTTGAAAAATTTTGACAATGTTCTTGGAAAATGATATTCAACCCACAATTATTACTTCCATTTCAGGTGGTGCAGACTGAGAACAGAAACTATGGAAGAGCTTGGATTATGACTCATTTTCACCAACGTAGAACCTCAACAACATATCCTGACTCCCCATCTTCAGCTCTAAACTAATTGTTAGTGAAGGCCCTCTGTTAGAAGCATAGCCATGTTTTCTCACTAGGAAGCATTTCCAGCAATTTGTTTGATGCTTAGCGTTCTGACAAGAAGCTTTGAAAGCCCATATATGTTGTTCTTCATTGTTGGAATTTGAGAAAATTAAGTTAAAAAAAAGTTATGATAATTCTACCCCTCCCCTCAACTTTAACTTGTTCTTTCACACACTCCGAGTGCAAGTGCACATGAATCTGTGTCTCGGGGAGAGAGTGAGAGGGAGAGGAAAGGAGGGAGGAAGACCAAGAACAAAGAAAGAGAGTATGTTCTGGTGGGAAAAAATTTATATCATTGAGCTACTCTGTTAGCGTGGGCTGAAGAATGTTGCCCATGGTTACTAGATCAGCAGAGAATTATTTCAGACCAAAATCACAGACTGTCACGAGCTATAGATTCAACAACACTAATCAAAGTTACAAGGAAAATAAAAATGAGATCAGATTCAAAGAATCTATTGTAGCAGTTAACTTCAAAAACTAGCCTTTCTTTGGCACCAATAATTCGGGATAACTTTAAGGAAAATATTTTTGTGGATAAGAACCTGATTCTCAGTTCAAAAGCTGACATGCTAAAGCTACTAGTATAGTCTAAGCAAGTCAGACAATATTGTTTTCACTAATTAATTTGTTTCCGGGTATATAAAACTTTCTTGGATCCTTGTTATTCTCTATCCAAAATTGGAAAACATCTAATTTTGTAACCATGCAATAGAGTTTCATTATCATTTTGAGATCTTCCTTCATTGACTTAATAGCAGAAAATTTTCGCTGGATGCCATGGGTCAAAAAGCATATATATGTTCTTTATTTCTCCCTGTGCCCCATTACCTAGCTTTTAAAATATTCTGAGTTTCCTTTAAGCTAGCTTTTTGTTTATATGCTTTGAAGATGTTAAGCAAGAAGCCCGCTTTTAGTGAACCAGTTCCCCCAGCATATTGCAGGGATCCAAAGTGCAGGACCAGCTAGCTGCATATGTCGGATGCCTTTCTTCTCCTTTAATTCCTTTCTGGGAATTATCATCTAGAAAAAAGCATATCTTATTTAACTGTAGTGCATGATTCAGACAAAACTGCGTTCCTAGTTCCCTCTATCACTTTGGGAGCAAATTAGATAATTTGACAAAAGAAGACAGAGAGAAAGTAATTATGTCAATTTCTAATAAAGAAGGAAAATAAAAACACTGGAAATTTTATATTTCTTTACTATTCTCTCATTATTACTAATTATATATTGATTATGTTTTGTCCTTTCTATGAAAGAGCAGAATAGAATTAGAAACTAGAAAAGGAAAATTAACTCTAGATGAGGAATTTGAAATAAGAAAACTGGGATACATTATCTACTTAAGATGTCAAGTAAGTTTAAAACTATGTTCCCTTCGAACCAAAATGAAAGATATTAGAGGAAGAAAAAAGATAAAACAGAATGATGAAGTTGACACATAAATCTATTAACTGCACAGACGAAAAAAGGATTACCTTGCACATTTAAGTTGAATCTTTTAGTTTATTTCGTGCTTCCACTTGTTTAATCTCAGCTGTAAGGTCGAACCAAAACATATCGAACAAGATTATGAGCTGCACTTAGTGCTTCATCAGTTGTTTTTCTTCTCTATTTGGTTGTTTTACACAGATTCTCTCCCCATCTAATTTGTACTTGTTTGTTTCCTACGTTTCCCAATGTTTATTTTGTTCAACACTTCAATAACCTTTTAGGCCAATAATATACTTCAATGCCTCGGTGGTTAATTGGCCCATCCGAGCTTCTTTTTCATTCTATTTCTTCCTTCAGCAGCCTGTTAGAGTTCTCCATTTCAGTCCATGAATGATTGAAATCAAATCATCATTCAACAACCTATCAATCTCTCTTGCATAAACCTTGAGTACACAAAGCTTAATAGCAATCTATATGAAGGAAAACATTGGTAGTTTATTACCTTGTTAAACTCACGAGCTAACTTACTGTATTTGCAAGCAAAATAACACATCAAACTGAGAAATAAGTTAACTTATGATAAACTCGTTTGCTATCAGCAATCAAATATATATATATATATATATATATACTAGAGGCTTTGCGTGCCCTAACGGACACACAAATATGTATGTAATATAAGGACTTATATTATATGACTTCACCCTTTCTGGTCGTCCACATTTTAAAACTATAATACAAAATTAATAATAAGAGGAAAATTATTATTTGATCCCTTCTTTTTTACTGTGTTAACGATTTAGTCCCTAATTTATTTTACATACATATTTGCGTGCCCTACGCAAAGCCTCTAGTAAGATATATGAAGACTAATTTTCTAGTTCCACCCTTTCGTATCAATTCTATTCCTAGCTTGAGTACCCAATCGAATCACTAAAAAGATAACAAAATAGTTTCAACGGTTCAAGCACGATAGTCCCACACATTTTTAATTTTTAAAGCATTTTTTGTCTTATTATACTAATAATAAATATTTTACATATTATAAATACATTAATAAAAAATTAAACCCAAATTATCTTATGCAACTTTTTTTATTTTTCTAAATGAAATTTTTTCAATAAATAATAGATTCAAAGAAGATCAAATTACAAGCTAAGACTCTCTCTCTCTCATTCAATAATAGAACGAACTCAACACTATAATGTCAAAATTAACTATATTCCCGACTTGGATGCCACAGAATTAATAATATACGTCAGGTATATAAAATTAAAAGCAATTTAAGCAGTCAAATAATTTTGGATAAAACTATATAAACCATTTTCGTGTTCACAGACTTTTTTGTACAATTGCGCGCGCATCAATCAGCACCATTTCCTTCCTTCCCAAACATTCTTGTTTCTTTATCACTTTCTTGGTGATATTGAAATCCCAGAATTCAAAATCCGCATCTTGGTAATTTCTCCGAGACTATATGAACTTTCTTGAAGATTACAACTTGTGTTCTTCCAAATGATGAAACGGCCACCGAGAAACAGTAAGCTACTTATTTTCAAAGACCAAAACGAAGAGTCGTCTGGTAAATGGGTTGGCCACTATCTGTCAACAAATTGTACAAACATGATGGAACGCTTGCAATTGCCGCCTAAAACATGATGCCAATCAAAGGAATTTACGCGGATTGGATTGATGATGTGCATGATGCCAATCAAGAAAATGAGACAAATTTTTTGCTTCACGATGCTCTACTTTTCTTTTTGTAGTATGATCTCTTTTAATTTTATCTGTGGCTAATTGTGTGTTATGTGCTACATTTTTTACATCTATGAACAAGATATTGAAATCATAGCTACTTAGTAGTCTGATCTGTTCTTCTTGAGGATTGTGAAGCAGCCTCCAAATACCTTAAAACGATATATTAAAGAAAAGGAAAGTTACTACAGACCTTATTGAATGAGAATTACATTATATTAGATAGTGAATTTTAACGACCTAATTGTATGCTTTCAGATATAGAACCATGTGAGGGCTGTGAGGAAGGTTGTGACGATATTGAGGGTTGTGATGATGGTGTTATAGGAACATGATTATGATACATAGGAACAGGCATATTCTGTGGAAGGTCTGGCAAGTTGGCCTCAAAATTAAGCACTTTTAATGCTTGTCTTATTGTGGGCCTCATATTTTTTTCAGGGTGACAACACCAAAGACCCACAATCATCAAACACTTTACTTGTCTCTCATCAACTCTGTTTGAGATAATCTCTCATCCATAGCCATAATCAGCTCTTGTCTACCATAGTGATCCCAAACCCAATTCGCCAATGTTTTTTCATCACCATTATTATTATCCACCACAAGTCTCACTGCCTTCCTTCCTGTGGCTATCTCTAAAGCCACTAACCCAAAGCTATACACATCTGATTCTTTATTGGCCTTACGAGTTCTTATATACTCAGGAGCCATGTAACAAAGTGTCCCGGCTAACCCAGTTGTTTCATGACCTAGCTCATGGTCCATGAGTTTAGCCAACCCAAAATCACCCAGCTTCACATTGAAGTTTGAGTCTAGCATCACATTGCTTGGTTTGATGTCTCTGTGAATCACACATTGTTCCCATTCTTCATGAAGATAGAGCAACCCAGAAGCCAATCCAAGAGCTATATTTTGCCTTCGGCTCCAAGAAAGTGTGCTCCTATTCCCGAATAAATGAGAATCAAGGCTTCCATTTGGCATGTACTCATACACAAGCATCAATTCACCTTTTTTATCATGACACCAACCTTTGAGTTGCACAAGATTACGATGTCTTAGCCTACTAATCACTTTAACCTCCATTATGTACTCCTTTTTCCCTTGTTTAGAGCCCTTTGATATTCTCTTCACAGCCACTGTCATGTCTGAATCAGGAAAATAGCCTCTGAAAACAGCACCAAACCCACCTTCACCTAGTTTTCTATCTGTAGAGAAGTTGTTGGTAGCCATCACAAGCTCTTTGTAAGAGAACTTTCTTGGCCCTACTCCTCTCTCAAGATCATCATCATCTATGGAAGTCAAGTTCCTCTTTTCTTTACTCTTCCTCTTCTTCTTCTCACACATCTTGAATATTGCATATGTTGTAATTCCTCCCATAATCAAAACAGCCCCAACAGTTACTAACATAATCACTGCTAAGCTAAAAGAAATGCAGGAAACTTTAAACTTGAGAAAAGAATGATTGATGATCTTATTGAATTAATCAGCCAGTACAAATGAGTTTATATAGAGAAGTAATACACCAGATTATAGTTAGCTAATGAACAACTTCACTAACAACTAATGCTGAGCTGGAAAACTACTACTAACAAACTATAACAGATTAATGAGCTGGCTGAAGTCTTGAGCTGGCAATATACTCTGTCATCCCCCCTCAAGCAGATGCTTCTTATCAAAAATTTGAAGAAAAGACCGAAATGAGAAGAACAGCTGCTTGGACAAAGGTTTTGTGAAACCATCTGCTATTTGCTCAAATGCAGGAACATGAGTAACTTGAATTTCTCCAGAAATAGCTTTATCTCTAACAAAATGAATGTCCAACTCCACATGTTTGGTTCGAGCATGCAGAATTGGATTTGCAGTCATATGAACTGCACTGATATTATCACAATAAATGACAGGTTTGGAAACAAGAGAAATTCCCAGTTCAGATAGAAGAGATTTAAGCCACATTACTTCAGCTACAACAGCAGCAATACTACGATATTCTGCTTCTGTGCTACTTCTAGACACAACTTGCTGCTTCTTAGAGGACCAGCTTACTAAATTTCCACCAAAATAGACACAATAACCTGAGGTACTTCTTCTGTCATCAACATCCGATGCCCAATCAGCATCACAATATGCTTGCAAATCTAAAATAGCTGGTTTGTTAAACACAAGACCATAGGAAGCTGTTCCTTTTAAGTACCTTAATAGCCTCTTAACAGCTTGCCAATGAACAAGAGTTGGTGCTGTCATGAATTGACAGACCTTGTTTACAGCATAGCATATGTCAGGTCTTGTAACACTGAGATATTGCAGACCCCCTACAATAGTCCGATAGAATTTAGAGTCAGAAAATGGTTCTCCTTGAGCTTTAGATAACTTTGAAACAGTGGACATTGGTGTATTACACGGACTTGCATCAGCCATTCCAGCTTTGTCAAGAAGCTCATGAATATATTTTTCTTGTGATAACAGAACAGAACCATCTGAATTTCTGATTACTTCAATACCAAGGAAGTAGCTCAAGTGACCAAGATCCTTTAAGGAAAATGTAGAATTTATACAAGCAATGAGATTTTTGACTGCTGTAGAATCTGATCCTGTAATCAAAATATCATCCACATATACTAAAACATAGATGCTTTGACCAGTAGAAGATTTAATAAAGAGTGATTTATCACATTTACTAAATCTGAAACCAAGAGACAACAATAATGCAGATAACCTTTCAAACCAAGCTCTTGGAGCTTGTTTAAGACCATATAAGGACCTATTTAGCTTGCATACCAAAGACTTATCAGATGACTCAAAACCTGGTGGCTGCTGCATGAACACATCCTCTGAAATGAAACCATTTAAAAAAGCATTATTGATATCAATTTGATTTATAAGCCAATTATTCGCCAAAGCAAGAGAAAGAATGGTTCTAACTGTAGTAGCTTTCACAACTGGACTAAATGTCTCTTGAAAGTCAATACCCTCTCTTTGATGAAACCCTTTTGCAACTAATCTTGCCTTATATCTTTCAATAGTACCATCTGCTTTTTCTTTGACTCTGAACACCCATTTGCATCCTATAGCAGACCTTCCTGATGGCAATGGTGCCAAAGACCACGTATTATTCTTATGTAAAGCCTGTATTTCATCTTTCATAGCTTTATTCCAATTAGGATCAGCTAAGGCAGCAGGAACAGTTCTTGGAATGGTATGAGTAAGAAATACTCTTTCTTTTGGTTTAAAAATGCCATTTTTACTTCTGGTTGTCATTGGATGAGAAACAGGAAGAATTGGAGTGTTAAGTACTGAATTTTGAGAGTCAGAAACTGATGAATCATTTGAAGGAGATTTTGATGAAGTTGGAGAAGAGGAAGAATTATTAGACTGATTATGAGAATTCATGAGTGGAGAAAAAGAATTTGACAGAGAAATATTGAAAGAATTTGAATTAGAATTAGGAAAAGAATTTTGAGAATTATTTGTGTTTACTGAGGCTGAAGATACTATAGTAGATGACTTAGTATCTGTGAATTTTTGAAGCAAAGGTGGATAAGACACAGGAAGTAAAGGATTTTTAGAAGCAGATATTTCAATATTTGGAGTTAAGAAGGGAAAGAGAGCTTCATCAAAAACTACATCTCTAGCTATGTACATTCGACCAGTTTTGTGATCTAAACATTTATAGCCTTTGTGACTAGAACTATAACCAAGAAAAATGCAATCTACAGTTCTAAATTGCAATTTATTTCTGTTATAAGGTCGAGTAAAAGGGTAGCATGCACAACCAAATGTTCTAAAACAGAAGTAATCAGGCTTTTTATTGAACAGACATTCAAATGGTGACAAGGAATTCAACACAACAGTAGGTAACCTATTTATAATATGCACTGCAGTAGAGAAAGCATCTGACCAATACATCATAGGTAAACTAGCTTTAGCCAACAATGTTAATCCCATTTCTGTTATATGCTGATGTTTGCGCTCAGCTCATCCATTCTGCTCATGTAAGTGAGGACAGCTGATTCTGTGATTAATCCATTGCTGTTTTAAGTAGGTAGATAGAGATCTATACTCACCACCCCAGTCTGATTGAACTGCCATAACTTTCCTCTGAAGTTGTAACTCTGCAGATGCCTTAAAGTCTAGAAAAGCTCTAAACACATCTGACTTCTGCTTTAACAAATACATCCAGCAAAAACGAGTACATGAATCAGTAAAATGAACATAATACCTAAAACCATCCCTAGAAACCACAGGTGAAGGGCCCCAAAGATCCGTATGAACTAACTGAAGAGGATACTGACAAACTGATTGTGAGGCAGGAGATGGAGACTTGTGAAATTTTCCATAGCAACATGCTTTACAGACTTCTAGACTTTTCTTATTATGAACTTGAATATTACAATTATTAAGGACACTTGAGACAACCTTAGATGCAGGGTGCCCTAATCTATTATGCCAAAGTGTAAAAGAATCAATACTAGAAACTGAATTCTGAGAAACATAAGCAAAAACATTAGATGCAGCAGTAGACTGAAACTTCAGCTGATCAAGAACATATAGTCCATTTCTAACTGTGCCTTGCAAAAGAATCTTGTGAGTAACCTGCTGTTTCACAACAAAATGATCATGAAAGAAAACAAAATAAGCATTGTTATCTTTCGAGAATTTTGCCACACTGATAAGATTTTTGCTAATTGATGGTACATGAAGAATATCTTTCAAAGCAAAGGACTGAGGACTATTTTTAGTAGTAAAAATAGATGAACCAACAGAGGAAACGGACAAACCTGAGCCATCGCCTATAAAGACTTGCTCAGGAGCTCCATATGATGACCTATCACAGAAATAACTGTCATCAGAGGCAAGATGACTAGAAGCACCAGAGTCAATGTACCATGAAGAATCACAAACTGCTTCTGGTGTTGCTATCATTGCTTGTGCAGGTGTTACAGTCTGAGTTGAAGATGGAAGCGATTTAACAGACACTGATGAAGAACTAGCAGTATCAGATGAGAAGGCACTAGGATCAACATTATAAGATGAATCATATCTGTACCAACACTGTGAAGCTATGTGGCCATTTTTACCACATACTTGACAGAGCAGATGTGATTTATTGGTTGCAGTATTATTTTGTGAGTAAGACCTGCCTCCACGAGAACCAAAACCTCTACCTCTTGGAAAGTAACCACGACCTCCATTGCCTCGATTAAATCCTCTTCCAGCAGGACCATTTCTACCAAATCCTCTACCAGATCCTCCTCCTCTATTAAAAGATTGATTTGCCACATGAGCAATATTAGCAGAAGCAATCTCAGAGGATTTTGATTGATCAATCCTAGATTCTTGAGTTAGTAACAAAGATTGAACATCAGAAATTTTATATGAATCTACACGAGTGAGCATTGAGCAGACAAAAGGATCATATTCAGAAGGAAGGCCACGAAAAATGCTATTAAGATGATCATTAAATGGCAAAGGTTGTCCTATATTAGCCAAAGAATCAGAAATATTTTTAATCTTGCTCAAATATTCAATCATCGATTGAGAACCTTTCTTTAAATTCTGCAACTGTGTTTTCAACTGCATCTCTCTAGCTCTAGTTTGAGACGCAAAATTATCAAGAATAGTATGCCAAGCATCAGAGGAAGTTTTACAACCAACAGTTTGTCCTAAAACAGATTCAGAAATGGAAGATAAGATCCAAGAAAGAAGCAACTTATCTTGCCTAGACCAATCAATGAATGCATCATTGATTTTGCCAGACAACTCATCAGATTGCGACAGAAATTTCGGCGGAATTGGCGGATTGAGCTCAATGAATTTTTCTAGCTGATAGCCATAGATTGCAGATTCAATTTGCTGATGCCACAGAAGGAAATTGGAATTATCCAACTTCACAGAGATGGAATGCGAGAAACTGATAACACTACTGGAAGGCTTAATCGAAACAGAAGAGATCGGCGCAACTGACGGCGCCGCCGTGACTGGCGTAGATGTGCTCTCCATAGAGAGACTCAAGGCTCTGATACCATGCTAAGCTAAAAGAAATGCAGGAAACTTTAAACTGAGAAAAGAATGATTGATGATCTTATTGAATTAATCAGCCAGTACAAATGAGTTTATATAGAGAAGTAATACACCAGATTATAGTTAGCTAATGAACAACTTCACTAACAACTAATGCTGAGCTGGAAAACTACTACTAACAAACTATAACAGATTAATGAGCTGGCTGAAGTCTTGAGCTGGCAATATACTCTGTCAATCACCATAGCTAGTACCCTCCATTTTGTCTTCTTCTTCCCATTTACACCATCTATTGCATCGAAAGTGGAATTGAACTCCCACGATTGAACAACATGTCGTTCTACATAATAACCCGTTGCAGCAGAGAATCCAATGGTAGCCCACTGTGGTAAAACTTTGTTCAAATCAACAAGATAAGAAAGCATAGTTTTCTCCCCTGAATTAACAGAGGTTGTTCTGAAATTCCACGACACACTCAGATTCTTAGTATTCGCGTCGTATGAAATCCACACATCAGCAGTGTCACCACTATGGAGGCTAACATTCCAAGGTGTGTAAGTCGAAGAAGACACAGAATTAATGTTGATGCTCACGTGTGGACCAACCCCAGGTGGGTCCCATTCAGGATTCTCAAAAGTATCGAACTCAACATGAACAATGTGGTTTTGTGAGGAATCAGTGAGTGTGGTGTTATAAAGTCCTAAGAAGCCACCAGCTGAATTGGGTGGCATTTTAAAACCAGAAGGTGCAATGAAGAAGGCGAATCCATTTGCATACGTGGGGCTTCCTCGAGTGTCAATGAAGAAAGTGAAGTGAGTGTTAAAGTCGGTGACTTTTCCTGATTTAGAGTCCCAGATTAGCATGTTTTCGCTATAGATGGCTGATCCAGCTTGAAATAAGTATGTGATTCTGTTGTTGAGTTCAACTGCTCCAGTACGAGGTATTGCATCTCCACGATAAAGAATTTTTGGGTTATTAGGGTCAAAGCGATCTATTTTGAAGTGAATTGCATAATAAGCTGAGAGATTAATCAAGAAAAAGAATGAAGCTAAGAAAATGCTAAAGGAGGAAGTGGTGGCAGACATGATTGATCAGCGATAAGTAGTGACGACTCTCAACAGAAAGCCGGTACTTATAACTAACTCGTAAACATTGGCTTCTTCGCTCATGGTTCGTTCATTGTAGACTAAAAAACAAGCTTAAAATCTTATTTTAATATGAAATTTGTTATTTTCAATTCCCTTTCTCGTTTTCTTCTCCAGAATGCTTCCTATTTTCGAACATTCTTCTCACAATAACACTATGTAGACTAGTTATAAAGCTTCGATGTCCCCAAAGCCGCCATAAAAGGGATCCACATATTGACCAATAATTACAAAAAAAATTACTATTTAAACAATTTTCCCTCATATTTTCTCTTGTTTTCACATGATTTCTGTTTTTTCCTCTCTCTCTCAATACATTTTCAAATTTCAAGAGTACTAAGAAGATACTATGTGGGACAAATCATCACCTAAGAGAAAACTAATGGCAAGCCAGCAACACTATTACACAGTGATAGAAGAGTAATCTTCAAATCAGTTGAAAACTGATTTGTTAGCAAGTTATAAGTCGTTAGCTAGTTTGCCACATGTACAAGTTTGTTAAGTAGTTTTGCTGAGCTGTAAGTTTTCTGTTATTGGTTGTATCCTTGTGAAGTTGTGATGTATTCTATAAATAGCAATCACGTGTAATAACTCATCAAGTCAATACAGTATATTTTTGCTTCATTTCTTCTCTTTTCTCTGCTTAATTCACTTGTTCATCACACAGCAGGCCAATTAATCTATATTTTTATTTTAAAATAGTTTATTGTTATCACTTATCAGTAAAAATAACATCTATAAGAAAAACTAAATTTATTTTATTTTATAGCTTAATAATAAAAAATAATAAAGGGTATTGTAAAATTAAGGTCTTAACATAATAATAAGGAATAAATTTAATTTTATTGTTTTGAAAAATATATATTTCAATTAAAATTTAATCTAATTTTTAAATTTTATATACAACTTTTTTTTATATGAAAAAAAGGTAAAATAAGTTTAACTTACTAATTTACTGATGAGATTAGAGTTGAGAAGGGGCATAGTTTCGTGGGACTATCCCGCTAAAATCCATCTTGATGTGCTGACTAATAGGAACGAAATAGAAGAATCAGCTGGATTGTTAGAAAGATTGTTATGGAGTATATTCCCCTTAAATCTTTATTCATTCTTTTTCACTGTTTTTCATTTTCATTTAGATTTTTATTTTGTTTTTCTTTTAAGAATCAGCGATAATCTTCAACTATAATTGGAAACTATTTCTTCTCATAATATAAAGATTATTAATAGAATTTTATTTTGGCAAAAGACCGTTTTATGCCCCTAACGTTTGTTTTGTGTCATTTATGCCCCTAATGTGAAACTTTGATGTCAAATGTCAATTATACCTTAACTTCAATTCTTTAGGGGCCAAAGTTCTATTTTGGTCTCTTAAGTTTGTTCAAAGTTCCGTTTTGGATCCTCAAGTCTCTGGCAAACTTTCGAGCGAGATACACGACGGCCCCGACAACTACGAAAACTCCTAATCCAAGGCTTTTTGACCTCTTGAGTTCAATGACGATCTCCATTTTGCGAAAAAAAATAACTAGCAAGCCGCCGAAAAATTACATAGTCGCCGAAAAATTACACAATCGCCGAAAATCATATTTCCAGTCATTTGTTCACAAAATGAAGGCCGCCATTGAACTCATGAGGTCAAAAAACCTTAGATTATGAGTTTTCGTAGTCGTCGGGGCCGCCGTGTATCTCAACGAAAAGTTTGCCGAAGACTTGAAGGACCAAAACGGAATTTTGAGAATCAAGGCTTCCATTTGGCATGAACTCGTACACAAGCATCAATTCACCTTTCTTATCATGACACCAACCTTTGAGCTGCACAAGATTACGATGTCTTAGCCTGCTAATCACCTTCACCTCTGTTAAATACTCTTTTTTCCCTTGCTTAGAGCCCTTTGATATTCTCTTCACAGCCACTGTCATGTCTGAATCAGGAAAGTAGCCTCTGTAAACAGCACCAAACCCACCTTCACCTAGTTTTCTATCTGTAGAGAAGTTGTTCGTAGCCATCACAAGCTCCTTGTAAGAGAATCTTCTTGGTCCTACTCCTCTCTCAAGATCATCATCATCTATTGAGGTCATATTCCTCCTTTCTCCATTCCTCTTCATCATCTTACACCTCATGAATATCACATATGTTATAACTCCAGCTCCCACAATCAAAACAACACCACCAATTACTGACCCAATTATAATGACCACTTCTAGTGTCTTCCCTTTTCTCTTCTTCCCACTTGCATCATTATTTGTTTCATCGAAAGTGGAATTGAACTCCCATGATTGAATAACATGTCGTTCCACATAATAACCCGTTGCAGCAGAGAATCCAATGGTAGACCACTGAGGCAAGACCTTCACCAAATCAACAGGATAAGAAAGCGTAGTGTTCTCCCCTGAATTAATAACAGAGGTTGTTCTGAAATTCCACGACACACTCAGATTCTTAGTGGTTGCATTGTATGCAATCCACACATCAGCAGTGTCACCACTATGAAGGCTAACATTCCAAGGCGTGTAAATCGAAGAAGACACCGAATTGATGTTGATGCTCACGTGTGGGCCAACCCCAGGTGGGTCCCATTCAGGATTCTCAAATGTATCGAACTCAACATGAACAATGTGGTTTTGAGAGGAGTCGCTGAGTGTGGTGTTGAAAAGTCCTAAGAAGCCACCGGCTGAATTGGGTGGCATTTGAAAACCAGAAGGCGCGAGGAAGAAGGCGAGTCCACTAGCATAATTGGGTTTACCTTGAATGTCAATGAAGAATGTGAAATGGGTAGTGAAGTCAGTGACTTTTCCTGATGTGGAGTCCCAAATCAGCATGCTTTCGTCATAGATGATTGATCCAGCTTGGAATAAGTATGTGATTCTGTTGTTTAGTTCGGCTGCTCCAACACGAGGCACGGCGTCTCCACGATAGAGGATTTCAGAGTTATTTGGATCGAAACGATCTATTTGGAAGTGGATTGCAAAAGCAGGGGAGAGAAGGAGAAGAAAAAGAAGAGAGTTGTGAGAATAGAAGGTGATAGTAGACATGGCTTGCAAGTTTTGAATGGCTATATGGTGAAAACCAATGAAGACATATTTATAAGCATCGGCTAATGGCTTCTTCTTTTGTTGTATCACTACTTCCAACTATATGTTTTGATTAGGCCAGGGGTTGTTTGTCGAAAAAGGGTCTATGTTCTTTCTTTTTTTTTTTTTTTTCAAAAGGGTCTATAACTCTATATTGTTTAAAAAGTGATAAATAAAGGAATGAGGTTTGTTCCGTTAACAAAAGAGATCCAAAGGTTTGTTTCGTCTAAAATTAACAGTCCCGTCAATCTTTATTTGTCACTTTTTAAATCATAAAGACTTTTTTATTTAAATAAGCGGGACCTGCTGTGTAATTTACCCTTTGTTAATTTTGGAAAAAATCTCTGTTAACAGAGCAAACATCAGTCACTTATTTATCACTTTTTAAATCACTTGGACTCTTTCTCTAAATAAGTCAAACTACAAGGACCCCTATGTAATTTACCCTAAATAATTACTAGCAGCATTTTAAAGTTTTCAATATGTTTTAATTAATATCAAAAACTCGAAATACTACAGAAACTTATGAAATAGGTGTTATTAGGACCTCACCTCTTCTAATTAAATAAGGATTACTTGTCTGCATCTTTGATTGACATGCCAAAAACATTCGACCATCCTTGTTATATGTAACAGATAAAACATGCATGTCAAATTAAGGTAATAATATGGCCGTCTTTGAAAAAGAAAATTATACATTATCAATTAATGGCTTGCCAGGAAATTAATATATGATGGGGACTTTTTTTTTTTTTTGGCCAACTATGATGGGGACTAGCTAATTGGAAATTATATCAATCCTTTGCTTGTCTCATTCAAACCGTTTGTCCTTTCTTCACGAACTTTAGTTTATTTTTTAATGTTTTATAAAGTATAATAAATGGAGATTTTCGGCCAAAAAAATGGAGATTAAAAAATTCCAGCCAAATAAAAGACCTGTTTGGAAGAATTTTTGTATAATGACATTGTAAATGATGTTGAGATGTTAAATTATGTAATAATATATTATTTTAAAAATTATCGTATTATCAAATTATAATCTACCAAGTGTTGTGATGTAATTGTGACGTAGTTTTATCACCCAATAGACTACGATAAATTATGTAATAGGTGAGAAAGATGCAAGTGACAAAGAAATTGTTGAGAGATTGGATGTCATTTGTCAGTTATTATCGTTGCTAGCTAATTACGTACGTTGTTCAAGCTTAAATTAAAACGTTCCATCCCATGCTGAGTAAAGTAAGGTTGATGGGCCATTTTATATTTATTTGAAGTAATACTTAAAATAATAATTAAAAATAATTTACTAAACTAATTAAACTATTAAATATCAATTTCAACGATATAGCGGAAAGCAAGGTCTCGGACATAGGAAGAAAAAAGCTGTTCCCGACGTAGAAAAATTTCGTATCCAGTACTGAGTGGTGTTGCTCCTAGGAGCCTTCTCGGCTTCTCCTCTAATAAGCCGTTTACGTTGGTGGTGCCACCTCTATTAGTGGTGTTGACAATGGCTACTTTGTGGATTTTTCTTACTTTTAAATTGATCAAAACCTCATTTTAATCTTTAATGTTTATCTTAAATTCTCTTTTGATCCTTAATTTTTTAAATAAGTTCTACAATTAGTCCCTGACTACTAAATATGATCATATCCCTATAAATCCAAATGTGACTAAATAAAAGTTATGTGTTATTTTTTACAAGTTTTTCTATCAGTTTAATTAGTTAAGACAATCGACAAACGATATTAAATTAGACCTGAAATTAGGTACAAAAATAAGCTACTCACTTCATGAGATATGTCATATTTATCTTATTTCAAGTTCAAATGCAACGAAATCAGATAGTCTTGACGAGCTCTTTCTCTATCCATTTGGAGCCGTTGGAAAATAGGGTCAAATAGTACTCCGAAAATAGATTTGGTCAAAATATCAACAATAACTTTTTGAGTACCATTTGTCAATAGCTCTCACTATGCAAAAAAAAATCATTAAACCTAATTTATAGGTCCGACTTTGTTGTATTTAAACTTAAAATGTGAGAGATATAACCAATTATTTATGAAACAAAATTAAAATATTTTAATTTAAATAGAAATACATATTTTATAATATTTTTATTTAAAGTATTTTAAATATACAAAAGAAAAATGGAATGAAAAAAAGTAAGAATTTTTCATTATCTTATATAATTCATTTTCGTTCTTTCTTGTTCCTTGACCATCCCATCCTTAAAATTGGATTAGCTAAAATTAATTTTAGGTGAAATTTGTAAAGTTATAATATCATATTATTAAGTGAAAATAACAATCAAGAAAAGTGGAGTATCAATACAATAATGGGGTCAAATATATTATTATACTAGAACTTTATCAACTTTTCCAAAAACTAGCTTTTAGCTTATCCATTCTCCCCATCCTTCTATGTTTTTGGTATGAATCTCATCCTTCTGCTATAAAACAAAAAAAAAATTATGAAGAAGAACTTGGGCGAAGAAGATCTGAGAAAAATGGAGAAAAAGAAAAGTAAGAGTGCAAAGGATCTAAATCTGTCTATAGCAGCAATTAATGAAATAGTGTGAAAAGTCGAAAACTAACGGGTTGATTTTACAATTAGTCCCTGACTACTAAAAATATGATCATATCCCTATAAATCCAAATGTGACTAAATAAAAGTTATGTGTTATTTTTTACAAGTTGTTCTATCTGTTTAATTAGTTAGGACAATCGACGAACGAACGATATTAAATTAGATCTGAAAATAGGTACAAAAATAAGCTACTCACTTCATGAGATATGTCATATTTCTCTTATTTCAAGTCCGAATGCAACGAAATCAGATACTCTTGACGAGCTCTTTCTCTATCCATTTGGAGCCGTTGGCAAATAGGGTCAAATAGTACTCCGAAATTAGATTTGGTCAAAATATCAACAATAACTTTTTGAATACCATTTGTCAATAGCTCTAATTATGAAAAAAAAAAATCATTAAACGTAATTTATAAGTCTGACTTGAGAGATGTAACCAACTATTTATGAAACAAAATTAAAATATTTTAATTTAAATAGAAATACATATTTTATAATATTTTTATTTAAAGTATTTTAAATATACAAAAGAAAAATGGAATGAAAAAAAGTAATAATTAATTTTTCATTATCTTATCTAATTCATTTTCGTTCTTTCTTTGTTCCTTGACCATCCCATCCTTAAAATTGGATTAGCTAAAGTTAATTTTAAGTGAAATTTGTAATGTTTTAATATAATATTATTAAGTGAAAATAACAATGAAGAAAAGTGGAGTATCAATACAATAATGAGGTCAAATATCTATATCTATACTATATTATATGACTCCACCCCTTTATGGTTGGTAAAAAATAGTGAATTAAAAAATTAAAAAAGAAAAAAAAATCACCACTCTCTCTCCCCACTCACTCCCCCCACTTCTTTAAAAAAATAAATGAATTAAAAAAATGCAAAAAACAATTAAAAATGTCATCACCAAAATTAACCTTTGACCAAACATTGTAGTGTTGTTTTATTATTTGCATTCCGATCCTCAAACTATTCTTTGTTATTTTTTTGTCATTGAATTTCATAAATAGACTTGATTATTGATGACCGGAATTTTCTAAAGGCCCCGAGTTATCACTTACACATGTTAGGGATTGATTAATTGGACTCGTACAAATTTATGGACCAAATTGTAATCTTAAAATAATTTTAATATTATTTTCATTTTGGTCCATCATCTCATCCAATGAGATTGACCCTAAACCCTTCATCCAAAAATATCTCATCCTCACGCTTTCCAAGAGCATCTAATCTCAACATCATCTCATCCAACCCACCATCAAACACCTATCATTTCATCTCATCTCATTATTTCCTACCATTTTTACCCCTAGCATCTCATCTCATCTCACCTAGCATCTCATCTCATCTCATCTCATTAAAAAAAATTTATAAATCTATTTCAACCAACCACAATCATTACATACCCTTTTATATAATTTCACACCCTATTTAACATCATTTTCTCTAAATCACCCAAACACCAATACATCATCTCATCTCATCCCATTACAACATCATCTCATCTCAATCACTTGGATGAGCTTGGATTGAAATGCAATGGCTTCCAAACAGGCCCTTAATTGGTACATCATGAGATGACAGTATCATCCATCTCAACCCAAAAAAAAAAAAAAGAAAGTAACAGTTTATAGTGGAAGTGGATGTTCTGCCATGCAAATACATTACAGTTTAGAGAGATTTTTTTTTGAAAGCATCATGCCAAACTATATTATAGAAAAGCCAAACGGCACTTACAATCAGTAAGAGGATTACAATCTGATGAAACAGAAGAATAACAATTTGCAAACATTGTTGAACTATAATAACAAATTAAAGTACAAATGATCCTATTTGTAGGATGAAAGTCATCACCGATCTTGGTGTTGCCAACAAAATGTTTACCATGATACTCTTTGCATATCAGAACAGTAGTGTTCATCCCAAATGTATATGTCATAGACTCTTCCATCAATTTGTTAAAACACTGAAGACTTTCTGACATATATGCTTAGATCTGAATCACGATCTAGTATTGAAATAAGATCTTTCACAAGGAAAGATTAAAACCAGAAATAAATCTGGATGAAACCACCACTAAAATAGGGGGACACAAATCTGACTTATTCAATGAAAAAACTAAAAACAGAAGATGAAAAATAGGGAAAATTGCAATTAATACAATCCCTCCCTATAAAACAAAAAAAAATTATGAAGAAGAACTTGGGCGAAGAAGATCAAAGAAAAATGGAGAAAAAGAAGAGTAAGAGTGCAAAGGATCTAAATCTGTCTATAGCAGCAATTAATAAAACAGTGTGAAAAGTCGAAAACTAACGGGTTGATTTTAGGAAACAATAAGTGATTAATTACAATATTTTAGAAAAATATTAATCATTTAATCCCCAAAGTTTACTCAATTTTTTAATTTAGTCTTTAAAGATTTATTTTTTTTAAAGCAAGATCTCTTGTAAAAAGATAATTTATAGAAACTGAAATACAATTTTGAGTAAAATATAAGTTGCTAATTTTCCCAGTATTATACTGTTTCAAAATCTAATCTAAAATGTAAATGACTCCATTAGCCATTTAAAAATCATTTCTTCTTTAACTAATATTTTAATTGAAGTTGTTAGCATCCACCAAAATAATAATAATAATAATAATAATAATAATAATAATAATAATAATTGAATTTGTTGGCCAAAAAAAGAATTTCGCAAAAGTACTATTTCCGTTCATAAACTTTACACTAACTGTCAATTTCATTCTTAATATTTTTTTGTTGTAAATTTCGTCCCAAATGTTTTATATTTTCGTCAATTTTATAGTTTTTTTTATTTTATCTAAATATTATCGATAGAATCTACGTGACTGATAATATATAATGTAAAATTAATAAAAAAAAAACTCAAATTCTAATTCAGATTAAAAAGTAGAATGCAGTGCGTCATTAATTTATTAAAAGAAGTTAGTTAAAGAATAAAATTGACGAAAATATAAAACATTAAAGATAAAATTAATAGAAGAAAAATTGAGACGAAATCTACTCACGTAAAGTTTGGGAATTTAATTGAAGTTTTTGGCGGGGCTTGTCTTCCCGGTAGGTTTGTTTTTCTCGTTAAATAGTAGTAGTAACCAAGTAAAATACCAATTTTTGTGGGTCCCAATGCTCTCAATATTGAACCACGTGTCATCATTCCTTGGCAATAGATTGTACAGTCACCACTCACCACCCAATCGCCAATCACAGGCTCTCCCGTACGTTCAAAACCTTCACCAAGCATTTCCTTCTTCCTTCTTCTTCCTCTTCATTCTCTTCCATTATCTCTATTGCTAAGAAAATTTCCCTTCAAACTTTGTCTCTCTCAAGAGATTTCTCACACTATAAGGCCTCAACTACTACCACCACCATGTCCATCATCAACTTACAGACTCACGCCTTCGCTGGAAATCCCTTCAAATCCAAATCCCCAATTCCCGGCGATCCATTTTCCTCCACCACAGACCTTGGAACCCTAAAATCCCGCCTGTTGGATAGTACTCAATCCGCTGCTTCTCCGAATTTTAGGGTTTTGCCTTTCAGAAACGGGAGGCCATTGGCGTCGTCTTCGACGGCTGCGTCCGGCGAGAACTCGCCGCCGATTTGGAATCTCGGTTGGATCAGTTTGGATGATCTCAAAGAACTCTTGGAAAGTTCTGGTGCTCAATTGACCGGAGACTCGTTGGTATATCTGGGTTCGCGCGCAGAGGACGACGTCGTTTACTGGGCAATCGATGTTTCTGATGAGAGGAACCTGAAGGGTGAATTGGTCAGCAAGCAGCTCTGTTTTGTCGAGCTACGAACGCTCATGGTGGCTACCGATTGGGCGGACTCGCAAGCCATGGGGAACTTGGCTATTGCTGGTCATGTCAGTTCTTTCTGTTCTTCATTGACTTTGTTTCTGTTTTTTTTTCCTTTTTTGGGTTACTTTTCTGCTTGTTCTATTAACTAATAACCATCCATTAAACCATTGCACGATTTGTCCTTCTTTTTTGGCTGATTGGATGTGTTATTATGCTGCTGATTATTGAAGTAACTAAAATTTTCTTTAGAATTCAGTGGATCATAAGTTCTTCTTGCATGTTTACCGTAAATGCCACCCTTAGCTTTTGTAGAAATTTACATGAATTTGATCGCAGCTCTACAAAATACCCTGCCTTCGCAAGTATGACTGACATTCATTATAAAAGAAACAGAATGAAAGGGATAAGAACAGATGGACTTAAGAGAATTTAAGAGGCTAAGTTGCACTTTTTGTTTTAACTGTTTCATGTCTTTATTTAGCAGAATATTACTAAATTATGGTAATAAGTCTTCTCTGATAGATCCAAACTATAATTGTTTGAGCGCAGACTTTTGGTGTCAAATATCAAACGTTTATGGAAGCTGTCTGAAATTATATAATTTTCTATTTTTCTTAGTTTGATGTCCTTATTTCTACACTTCTGTCAGTGACATTGATAGTGAGCTAATGTATTTATTTACTGCTTAGGCCAGGCCAGGGCACTGCTAGAATGGCACAAGTTATCACGTTTTTGTGGACATTGTGGAGTTAGAACAATCCCTATGGATGGTGGGAGGAGGAAGCAATGTTCAAGTGAAACATGCAAAAAGAGGATATATCCACGAGTTGACCCGGTTTGCTATCTTCTATTCTAAGTTTTGAATGACCAGTGGATGGTCATGAAGTTTGTTGATTCTCTCTCTTCATGTGATCTTTTGCAGGTGGTCATAATGTTAGTCATTGATCAAGAGAATGACCGTGCACTTTTGAGTAAGCAATCCAGATTTGTACCAAGAATGTGGAGCTGCTTAGCAGGCTTTATAGAGGTCAGTTTCTTTACCATATTCTAGAAGAATTGTTTCATAGGCTCTCAAAATTTCTGCTGTTGATAAGTTTTTTTTTCTGTCTAAATTTCTATAGATTAAAAGCTGTTTGTTTCTCACAAGTTCATGGATTTTGCCCACTTTTCATTCATATTTTGAATTTTAATTCTTCCCTTGATAATATTCTCAAAGATAGGGAATTTTATTTAAATTTGAATTCTTTCTACATAAATATTTCCTATTGCCATTACATTGAATGGAATAGTTTGTTCCTTACCAATCATAAACCGACTAACCAGTAATAAGGTGAAATACTGAAATATCATTTGTGTTTGTGTACAATAATAACCAATGGCAGTTGTAATGGACAAAACTTTTCTTTTTCTTGGATGACATCTTCCTCTTTGGGATCCTAAGAATCTCCTGTATATGTTAGTCTGAGTTCTGAAGTTCTTGTATACTTTTTCATTCTATTGGTGAATAACTCTGGAAAGTTCAACCTTCTTATTAGAAGCGAAAAGAGATGCTACTAAAGCCACGTTTTATTGGCTTAAGGATCCATTTTGTGCAAATATAATTTTCAATTGTTCGAATTATAATTCGCTTCCTCTATCATATTTAAATATAGCTTGAATTGTCTTGTTGCTTTTAGCCAGGAGAAAGTCTGGAGGAGGCTGTGAGAAGAGAAACATGGGAGGAGACTGGCATCAAAGTAGGAGAAGTTATATATCACAGTTCTCAGCCATGGCCTGGTATAAATTTATGCTACATGCTTTATGTTAGGTTAACTCTTATGCTTTTATAATTTTATTCCCATGATATTTACTTTAGATGTTTAGTTTTTGTGGGTCTTTAGACTATCTGAGAACACAACGTAGCAGTGCAACTTGTTTTATTCAAAATTGTTTAGTCCTTTAGACCTTAGAGCCCGGTTGTTTGTACGTTATATTCTTGTAATTTAGTAGTGAGTAGAAGAAGTTTAGAACTTCAATTTTATCTAATTATTTTATTTTTCCTTGCTTAATTTTTCTTAGTCACATGTAGCTAATGGAGTATGTGAGCTGTTCTTCTAATTTTTTAGCCCTATTGGGGTTGTTACAGATTTCCTTGTATAGAGATTTTTTTTTTTCTTCTTCGAGTTCAAAATTTCAAATGGATTTTCATAAGAGGCATCATGACAGAGAAGTAATATGTGTTTTTTTTCATAAGCCTTTGATAAATGCTTTTATTAATATTACTGTATTACACAATTTTTTTGAAAAAAATAAAGGGTTCTTAGTCTTACCTGTCAAATTGTTAAAAAAAAAAGCATGTCTTCAATAGAATAGATTAAAAGGTAGATAAGTAATCATTTCGAGTGGGAGTAGTTTTGTCTTTCAAAAACAGACTTTTCTTCTGCTGCTTCAAAGGGAAGCTCCAGTTTTTTTTTTTTGCTTTTTCCTCACTACAGAAAAACTGCTTTAGCTTTTAAATTTAATTGTTAGAAGTTTGGTTAAACATCTCAAATAATTAAAATCAACACTCCTGTATGGAAGTTTGGTTAGGCATAGGTGTTGCACTTTGCTTTCTATCCACATTAATAGGAACCATATGCCATTACTTCTTCATACAGTTTTCTATATTTATTTTGATTTTGCAATTAATGCTTTGAATACAATTCAAGTACATTACATTGTTCATTATACTAACCATATCTATCTTATAGGATCATGGATCATTCTGTCTTGAAAGTCATCAAGATAAAAGTTCCTCAACTATTGCTGAGTCCACACCTGTGAGATCTAAATCAATCATTGATGAATTTGATGGTACATGTTTAGATGATATCATGACACCACAGCTGTCCACATCCAGACCAAAAAAGCATATCAAAATTGAGAAGACTGACTGAATCGCAATTGTCGATTTTTTGACGTAGCCAATTAGAACTGTTATCTAACTATTTTGGCAGATTATGAACAACTCTTATCTAACTATTTTGACGTAGCCAATTAGAACTGCTATCTAAATATTTTGGCTGTATAACTTATGATGTTAATGGCTTGGGTTACTACCACTCTTACCTTAAATACTTTTTCTGGGACTGTAATATTATAATTTAAACCTCATCAATGTAAGTAAGTTAATCATAGTATTTTATGATGGTGAATGTCTTTGGCTAATAGTTCAACCCATTTATATAAATTGCCAGAGAAAAACCCGTGCGAATGCACGGGTCTCAGACTAGTTCATCATTATTTTTGTATCGACTCAGGCGTGCGTTATCTATTGTCAAATACTCAAATACCTGAGATTGCGCTTCTAAACAGCATTCTTTTTTAATTTTTTTAGGAAACAACTATTTACATTAAATTTTGCCCAGTCTATCATGGAATTTTTTTTTTATAATTATAAAAACGGTGAACAAACAAAAAAATTCGAACATCGGAGGACCGGAATTGAATTACTTAGTGAGAAACAAGGACCGTTAAAGCCCCACTTCAGAGTGGCTCTCAATAATAGTCAACTTATAATAACTGGAGGAAGCAATAAAGGAAGACAAATTAATATGATCTATTACAAAACAAGCAGAAAAATATGATCTATTATAAACAGCCCGATACACTTCCCTAGTTCTGACCGTCATAATTATGACCTTCTGCGGGGAGATGCGTTGACTCTTACGAATCAACAAACTTTTCCAGATCCTTTTTCCACTATAAGTCTAACTTTTTTAGATCATTTTTCCACTGTAAGTCTATCATGAAGATACAGAATGAGAAAGAGAAATAAAAAGTAAACAATATTATAGAAATTTTCTAATTAATGATTGAGAGAAAAAATCAAATAAAACACAACATGGCCTCATATAACCAAAGTATGAGTGACTTAATAAAAAGCCGGTGCACCAAAAAACTACCAGTTTATTTTTAAAATGATAAAAAATATATGGTCATGCAATAAACGCTAGAAAAAAAAGAACTTGCTTTTATAGCTGAAACTAAGTCCAGACTATATACCACATGTCTCAGGGTTGTAACATTTCAACCTAAGCTACGACAGTGAAGGAATATTTCTAAGTTGTTGCATTATGGACTGCATATGCACTGCACTCCAGACTATATTGAATTTCGTAAACGTTTTGATGCACTGCATATGCGATAACTGAGGGTTGTGTCACATGCTTCGAGTATATCCACTTAAGTAACTTCAATACTAAAATGGGCCAGATCTTTTTATTATTGCAAAGGAAGAAGATTCAAGGAATCTTCATAAAAAGGTATTAAGCTGAACTTTCAAGTCAAGCCTTTTGATTTGTCACACCACTTTCTTTAGAGTGACTATCTGTACACAATAATTAGCATCGATGCCCATTCCAGACGCAGAAAGGGTATAAGCATATACATGAGATGATCACCTGTAAAGGCTCGTTTAAAAAAAAAAAAAACTCTTGTATATACTGCAAATGGAATATTAGGTTGTACACATATCTGTAAAGCAACGAACGAGGCAAATATACTTTTCTTTTTGATGTATGATGAATATTCCAGGACTCCCTATTATTCTTCGCAGTTCAAACACACGTATTGGCTCGCTCGCTCGTTGAAAACGAGAACGTTGTAATTGATATACTTGTACATGTAAACATGAGTGATGTCAGTTTAATGTTGCTTGCATTTAGAAACTGCTGGATTGGACACACACAACACAACTAAATTGGTAGGTCCATGAAGACCAGAAGTAGCAAGTAGCAACAAATTAAAGAGGATGTCTCGACACTTAAAAATAAAAGAAAAATAAATTGTTTGAACTTGGAAGCAGAATCTGCTTACCTAGGATGATCCCTTTTCTGTAGGCGAAAAAACTGAATATCCAAAAAGAACAGAACAATGAAGGTAACTCAAGGCACAATGAAAAATGGAGATGCAGGGGATCGAACCCTGTACCTCTCGCATGCAAAGCGAGCGCTCTACCATTTGAGCTACATCCCCAGTTGCTAGAGGTACCTAGTTTATAGTTACTAATCCAAAGTTTTTGTATTGGTCATATGGTCGCCGGTTAGTTGATATTGTGTTTTGCTTTTTGATTTGTTCACCTTTGGTTAAAACTACATTTTTCAAATTGGTTTTAAATATATGAGGTAGATTTTAAATTAGTCCTAAATGTTTTATTTATTTCATATTGGACTTATATATGTTTGCAATTTTTTTCAAATTGATCTCAAACATACTTTTGATACGTGATTTGAATTCATTTACTAATATATAGTTTCAACTTGGCAGAGAAATAATTGTTCAAAAGTTAACACATAGTTTCAAACTCATCACATTTGGACTTAAAATGAGATAATATGGCAAACTTCGCTTGTTTGAATGTGAAACGATTGACTCACTTTCCGTATTTGATATGATCTTATTTGTTAATGGCCACAACTAGGTAGAGAAAGTCATTAAAAGTAACCTCGTAACTTTATATTCGTAGCATTTGAACTTGAAATAAGATAAATATGATTAGTTTAAGATCAATTTGAAAAATCATAGAAATGTGTAAGATTAATCTGAAACAGATAAAATATTGATGACTAATTTGAAATCTACCTCATTCATTTGAGACCAAATTGAGGTTTTGACCTTTTCTAATTATAACAAAAAATAAAAGCAATGACTTGAGATGAAAGAAGAAATTGATATTGAACAATCATAATTAAAATGTCTTCTTTCTTTTTTTTAGGTAGGAAAACTGTCTTATTTGTTATTTCTTTGAGAACTTTCTTGTACACATCATCATGGCTGAAGTTTCAAAATTGATTGGATATTTTTATAAAGAACTACAATGCAAAAAGTGTATTTTTGGATTCAAGCAACCCAAATCTTACGTCGGAATGAATATATATATTTAGGATTACCATATTAAATCATTATAGTACAAGTTATAGAGTTGAATATAGGAAGCGATAAGAACGTAATCAAACTAAGAGAAATAAACGAGGCGGCAATGACTTCGCATTTTAGAATAATGTAGCCATCTAGAAAACTATTTTTCAGATTGATGACTAATTTGAAATCTACCTCGTTCATTTGAGACCAAATTGAGGTTTTGACCTTTTTTCTAATACACAAAAAATAAAAGCAATGACTTGAGATGAAAGAAGAAATTGATATTGAACAATCATAATTAAAATGTCTTCTTTCTTTTAGGTAGGAAAACTGTCTTATTTGTTATTTCTTTGAGAACTTTCTTGTACACATCATCATGGCTGAAGTTTCAAAATTGATTGGATATTTTTATAAAGAACTACAATGCAAAAAGTGTATTTTTGGATTCAAGCAACCCAAATCTTACGTCGGAATGAATATATATATTTAGGATTACCATATTAAATCATTATAGTACAAGTTATAGAGTTGAATATAGGAAGCGATAAGAACGTAATCAAACTAAGAGAAATAAACGAGGCGGCAATGACTTCGCATTTTAGAATAATGTAGCCATCTAGAAAACTATTTTTCAGATTGATGACTAATTTGAAATCTACCTCGTTCATTTGAGACCAAATTGAGGTTTTGACCTTTTTTCTAATACACAAAAAATAAAAGCAATGACTTGAGATGAAAGAAGAAATTGATATTGAACAATCATAATTAAAATGTCTTCTTTCTTTTAGGTAGGAAAACTGTCTTATTTGTTATTTCTTTGAGAACTTTCTTGTACACATCATCATGGCTGAAGTTTCAAAATTGATTGGATATTTTTATAAAGAACAATGCAAAAAGTGTATTTTTGGATTCAAGCAACCCAAATCTTACGTCGGAATGAATATATATATTTAGGATTACCATATTAAATCATTATAGTACAAGTTATAGAGTTGAATATAGGAAGCGATAAGAACGTAATCAAACTAAGAGAAATAAACGAGGCGGCAATGACTTCGCATTTTAGAATAATGTAGCCATCTAGAAAACTATTTTTCAGATT
>QANZ01005370.1:8571-50333 GCA_003254925.1 Chamaecrista fasciculata
ACTCACAAACCCTCTCACCTTCTCACCCACACAGCCAAAGCAGTCCAGCAGTCGAACCCTCACCCTCACCAACACTCACCATCGACGAACCCTAACCCACACACTCCCAAAACCTAGCCACAAAACCCTAGCTGCCACACGCCCTAACCGCGCACCCTAACCGTACGAACCACGCACCCTAACCGTACAAACCATCGCACCCTAACCGTACGAACCATCGCAACCCATGACACCAAACCCTCGCACCCTAACCATCGCACCCTAACCCATCGCACCCTAACCCATCTAACCCACACCCATCTGACCCAAAACAATAGAACCCCAAACCATCGAACAAGTCCGTGGAAAAAAAATTAGGTTTCTGAAATTGTGTTCGAAGTTGGAAGTTCAGCGGTTCAAGCATCATCATCATCTTCGTCTTCCAGATCGAAGGGTAACAAAATTTTCGTTGTATTTTTGTTGTATTTGTGGAAATTGTATTTTCGTGGTTCAAGCATCATCATCATCTTCTTCTTCCAGATGGAAGTTCAGCGGTTCAAGCATCATCATCTGAAATTGTATTTTCGTGGAAAAAAAATTAGGTTTCTGAAATTTGAATGTAATTTTTGTTGTATTTGTTGTTGTAAATGTTGGTGGAGGAATATGAGGGAGACCATTTTCGAATTGTTGTTGTATTTGTTGACCAACAATGTTGAGCAAGAATCTTGTGTCTATATATAGGTGGAGGAATATGAGGGAGACCATTTTTGTCTATATATGGATTAAATTAGGGACCAATTTGGCTACTCAATTGTGTAATGTGTATTAAATTAGGGATTGAATTGACAATCTATTGTATTAAAGTAATATGAGGGACCACAGTTGAGGGGCCACCATGTTTGTTTAAAGAGTGTACAAATATTGTATGAATTGTTTAAAGTGTGTAAAAATATTGATTTTTGTCTTTGTTCTTTGAAGGATGACAACAACCTACATAA
This sequence comes from Chamaecrista fasciculata, assembly GCA_003254925.1. Lineage (NCBI taxonomy): Eukaryota > Viridiplantae > Streptophyta > Magnoliopsida > Fabales > Fabaceae > Chamaecrista > Chamaecrista fasciculata. The sequence goes on from QANZ01005370.1 coordinate 9,549, forward strand.
ATCTTGTATTCCACCATAGGGGTAGGATCCAAGCAAACCCCGTAAGATATGTTGGCGGAAACAAGGATGTTATAGAAGGATGGGACATAGACCTAATCACTCTTCCAGACAGAAAACAGATGGTGAAGTCTTTTGGCTACCATTCCGATTTCTCAATGTGTTGGTGGCTTGTCCCTGGATTTGACATGGAATATGGTTTGAGGCCATTATCAGGTGACAACGATTGCATCGAGTTGATGAACATTTGTTTTGGAAAAGAGGAGGTGCACTTCTTCGTTGAACACCCGCTTGACGACCCCACAATCGTGGAAGATGGTGCAGACACTTCATCATCAGAGTCAGTGCAAGTGCAAGATGTAAAGGGGAAGGGGAAGGTGGTAGATGAAGGAAATGAGTGTGTTGAGGCAGAAGCTGAAGACTCAGAATCTGATGGCGATATAGACATCAATATGTTTGAGTCAGAAAATGAAGAGGGTCAGGGATCATGTGTGCCTACCCGACCAGCAGATAATCAATATAGTTCTGAAGGAGAAAATGACAGTTGGGTCTCAGAGGAGCTTGGGGAACTTGTGTGCTCAGACCCTGAAGATGTCCGGCCCCGAAAGAAATATGCAACCTACCACCCTGCACCCTTTGGGAGAGTATTTTTACAGCTGGGTATGGAGTTCCCGTCGCTTGGGGTGTTCAAGCGAGCTGTTAAAGACTACAGCATGCAGATTGGCCGAACTTATCGGTATGTGAAGAACGATAAGACGCGTGTTCGAGCTGAGTGCCCGGAGGAAAATTGTGATTGGTTGATATATTGTTCATGGAGTCCCGAGACTAATTCGTACCAAGTGAAGTCATTCCAAGAAGGTCACTCGTGTGCAATGAGGTTCAATAACAAGCAGGCTAATTGTGAGTGGGTGGCTGAGCAGATGGTTCCAGAGATCATAGCTCATCCCAGGATGACTAAGGATGAAGCATTTGAGTTCTTGAAGACCCAGCGTAACGTGCACGTGAAGGATGGTAAGCTTTTTCGGGCCTTAAGAGCAGCCCGTAAGACTGTTGAAGGATCAGAGAGAAAGCAATATGCAAACTTAAAAAAGTACATCAAGGTGTTGAAGGAACGGAACAAGGGATCGACGGTTGCCCTTGGTACGAGGGGCAATACCTTTGATAGATTGTACATTTGCCTTGCGGCTTGCAAGCAGGGCTTCAAAGAGGGATGTAGACCTCTCATAGGTCTAGATGGCTGTTTCTTAAAAGGGTATTATGGTGGGCAACTGTTGTCAGCGGTTGCAATGGATGGCAACAACGCGTTCTTTGTCATTGCTTATGTCATCGTTGAGTCAGAATCAAAGGACACCTGGTCTTGGTTCTTGCAGTTGTTGCTTGGTGATATTGGTGACTATAAGGTACATGGGTACAATTTTATCACCGATCAACAGAAGGTGAGCTACGTACTTGTGTTGTTTTTATAATTTTTTAACTTGTCATATAATTAGAGGACCAATTTGACTAATATATTGAACTGTTTTCATAATTCGGGGACCTATTTGACCAATACTGTTGCACGTCAGGTTCTTTAAATTCCTTTTGCATGCATTATGTGTACTTGAACATTGAACTTTAATGTATAGTCACAATTCTAATTACGGTTATGGTTGACTATGTGTGTAGGGTTTGTTGCCCGCAATGAGAGATTTGATGCCCGGCGTTCATCACCGTTTCTGTGTACGACACTTGTGGACAAACTTCCACAAGCAATGGAAGAATAAAGACCTCAGAGACTTGCTTTGGGAGGCAGCCCGTTCGTACACAGATGCTGGCTTCAACAGGGCAATGGAGACCATGGAGGCCAGAGAACCCTTGGCCGCGGCATACCTGCAGAACAACCCACAAGACACATGGAGCAAGAGCCGGTTCAGCCCCGGCCCAAAAAATGACGCACTTCTGAATAATGCTTGTGAGCAATTTAATGCCACGCTTGTGAAGTATAGGAGCAAGCCGATCATCACTATGCTTGAAGAGACTCGCCACCTCATTATTCGGAAAATGAACAAGATGAGGACCATGGCTGATCGGTGCAAGGGTCCCCTTACTCCAAAAGCCAACATTAGGTTAGACAAGAATATCAATGCATCTAAATACTGGTCACCAGTTTGGTTGGGGGATGAGGGTGGAAATAGATATGAGTGTCAGAATAACAATGACAGGGAGGTCGTCCACCTTGACACAATGACATGCACTTGCAATGAATGGCAAGTGACCGGCCTTCCATGCCGGCATGCATGTGCATGTTATGCAAAAAAAGGCCAGAAACCCCACAACTTCGCTAATCCGGCATTCACTGTGAAGACTTGGAAGAAGGCATACAAGCCGCACATTCAGGGAATGACGGATGAAAAGGATTGGGTAGATGTTGTCGTCGAGGGTCCAATAGTTGAGCCACCCATAGTCGCTAGAAAGAAAGCGGGACGCCCTAAAACACAGAGGAGGAAGGAGAACGATGCACCACCAATGATTGAACAGGCGCCAAACAGAGGGAGGCTGAAGAGGAACTATGGAACCACTTTGTGTTCGCGGTGCGGGGCAGCGGACCACAACATAAGAAGGTGTCCCGTTGCACGTTCTGAGGTAAAATTTCATTTTTTTTTCATTTGCCACTTTAAAGTTTCATGTTTATGTGTACTTAATGCATGTTTTGTAATTAAATAGAAGCGCCCAGCTGAGGAAACAATGTCAGAGGCTCCTCCTCCCGAGTCTCAGGATCCACCGCCACCTCCTCCCGAGTCCCAGGGGTTTATGACGACACCCGGTTTTGGAAGTGTATGCCCCATTCAATATTTTGATGTCATTTTGTTGTTGTTTGTTCAATATGTTGACATTTCTCCTACTCTACAGGGAATCAATCTGCAAGGTGACTCCGGCATGACAAGATTGAAGAAATGAAGTTTGAAGACTCAATATTAGGATGCCAAGCTTGATGACTTATTTTTTGAATGCCAAGCTTGATGTGTTATTTTTGTATGCCAAGCTTGATGTCTTATTTTGTATGCCAAGCTTGATGCTTTTCTTTTGGATTTATGAATGTTAAGAATGTTATGATGAACTAGGTATTTATGATTTCTTTTGGATTTATGAATGTTAAGAATGTTATGATGAACTAGGTATTTATGATTTTTTTGCACTTTCCTTGCACAATGGATGTTATGGAAATTGCCAAAAAATTGGTACTCTGACAATGTTTATGTTGATGTTGCTAAATATTATCATGTTAATTTATGCATCTTTTGGCTGCCATTACTTGATGCATTTTACAGGTCTGAAAAATTGGCTTAACATTCATTAATCAGTTTGGCCAAAACTGGGATGTACCAAAAAATAGGCAGGGACTTTGCAAGAATTTTTAAACTGCATTTATTTTTCAGGGACCTATTTGACCAAAAAAATGAACGTTTTCAATTATTCGGGGACCTATTTGGCCAACAATGCAGAACAAGTCATCATATTTGTCTATTTCTCGCCAGGCATTAGTTCTTGTTTTTGTTTAACTAATCAAAATTTTCCAGGGACTTATTTGGCCAACAAAATACACGTTTAACAAAATTCGGGGACCGTTTTGAACAGTAGTCCCAAATAGGCCAGTATCTACCATTTCTCAACTTCATCAAACACCACTACCAAATAACATCTCATTACCCAATTTCATACCACTAAATAACCAAAGTCATACACAACATCACTACCAAATAACCAATGTCATCATTAACCAATTCATAGCACAAAAAGACCATAGTCTTGGTTCATCATTAACATCTCATTAGTACAACATTCTTGGTTCATCACATTAACTTGCACTAGTACAAAACACTTAACAAACAAACATAATGGCAACAACAACAACTAAAAGCCCAATAATCATTCTCGATCTTCTCAACTGTCTTTGATACATTGCATTTTCCTTCTTCAACTCTCTGCACTTTTTCTTCGTCAGAGCAAGCAAGTCAACCATCACTTCATCCTTCTCTTCACTTGAGCTGTTATCTTCATCTACCCACTTGAAGTACCCACAACTAATTTTACTATTCTGCATTCAACCCACAACTAGGTCAATTTCTTTACAATTCAATATTATAAAGACAACATTATTTACTCAAAGCTAGGCCACATGATATCTATACCTTATAAAATGGACATCTATAAAAGTCCCTTGCAGGATTTTTATCAGTCCAAGAAGTTAATTGATAACTCTAATAATTTAGAGTTATTTGGTCATAATCTCAAGTCATTTCGGGGCTTTTATCCATGTTTTATTTATTAATGAAGCTTATTAAGTGAGTTTTTAGTGTTTTATTAGTTATTGATGTTTATTTTTTAGTTTTAAGTTTAGTTTGACTTAGTTTCGTTTTATATTTTCCAAGTTAACCAACGATTTCGGGCACCAAATTTATTGAGTTCTTAATGTTTCAGGACCTTGAATTGAAGCTTAAAATGCCTAGAAGATGTTGAGAGGTCCGGGGTTCTCCGTATGAAGCGAATTGGGGTCAAAACGAAGATTTTAGTGATGCTGAAAAATCCTCCTCGCCTAGGCGCCCATTTGAGCGCCTAGGCGCCCATTTGAGCGCCTAGGCGCCCTGTCCTGTGCCAGCTAGGATTAATGAAGACATCTCGCCTAGGCGAGGTGCAGCTCGCCTAGGCGAGTCGCGACAGATTTTAGCGATTTTTTGGGGCAGATCTGATCATTCTTCGAGTAGGGACTAAAGGAGACACAAGGGACGAACCCTAGAGCTCAAGGGAGGTGCGAAATTGCTTGGGGAGCTTCGATTCTCACTTGATATCATCAATTTTGGTGGATTTGGGTGGAGAAAGTGAAGATTGGGGGTTTCACTCTTAGGGTTCTTCCTCTTTTCTTCTCTTTTCTTCTTCTTTGATTCAATATGGTTGTTGATTTCGTTTTTGTGAGAATGTTAGGCTAGTTTTCATATTCTCTAGGATTAGAACTTCTTAGCAATGTAGATTAACTAATTGTTTACTTTGATTATGGATGTTTTTGATGTTAAAGTTCAATTAATGAGTATTATGTTTTCTCCTTCTTTGTGTGGCCACCAATGTTGGGGATTCTTATGAATTGCTTTGATTTATGCTTGAAAGAGATTAATTGAAGCTAGGTCTTGCATTGATTGCCTCTAGATTTCATTTTCTAATGGAATTTGTTAATAGGATAGGCATATACCTATTAGCCTAGGGGAACCCAATTGAACTTGAACTTAATGCATTGATATAGTTGGTTCACCATAGAAATATAGGTGAGTTAATTAGATTCAAGAGGCTTATAATTGACTGAAAGGTAATTATAGGTAATTAAGAGTTCAGGGTTAGCTTTGCCGTTATCGTAAGTCCATATTCAGAGTAGTTAATTAGTTAAGTGAAATTGCTAAGAAGTGATAATCCTAGGGAAGTCTTTTACACTTGAATTCTAGGAAGTTCTTTCGGTGTTCAATTTGGAACCTGTTTATTGCAATTTAGTTTTATTTAGTTGAATCTTTTATTGGAATTCGGTTGCTTAGATTAAATGAATCGCTATAGCCTGTGTTTAGAGTGAATTCGCAAGTAAGTTCTCGGTGGGACGATACCCGGTGCTTAAGTTTTTATGCTACTTCGGTAGTGTACGTTTGCACTTGGGCTTATAAATTTAAAACTTGCTTTAAAAAGAAATAACCCAACAAGTTTTTAGTTAATATTAACACATTACGGCCACACCCACATTTCGTTGTCCCAAATCTTCGCTTTGTCCTTGAAGAATCCACACTATACGATCCTCTTGAAGAACTCATTTCTGTGAGGAATAAAGTCTCATAAATAAATAAAAAAACATATCAGAAAACACAAATGCCGTGTAAAATCATCTAAAGATGACTGGCTCAAATGACAGTTTAGTCCTGAATTCTTTAAATTCCATTCATTTTAGTCCCAATTTCACAAAATATAATTGACAATTGTGTGTACAATAATTCCAAACGTTCCACTTTACTCCCTACTCCAATAATCTTTCAGAAATCGAAGCAAAAAATGCCTAAAGGAAATTATGCATAAAGGGACTAAAGTGAAAATCGCATAAAGTTTCAAGAAGGAGAAAAACTCACCAATGTCAACTGAACTCGCTGGAAAATCAACTGAACTCGCCGGAAACCTTCACTTTGTCACTCTCTCTTCTCAAAATCAACTGAAAATCAACTGAACAAATGAGGGTTTGGAAAATGGGTTGTGATGGTTAGGGTTCGAACGATGAGTCGAAGGATGAGAAGCTTAGGGTTCGAAGGTGTGGGAGTTTGGGTGTCGATGGGTTCGTCGGCGCGGTTCGATGGTTTGGGTGCGGATGATTTGCTTCGTGGTTCACAGATTTTGGGTGTGGTTCAAGGGGGTTGGGTCTTTTGGTTTGGCGATTTGGGTGTGGGTGTGGGTGTAGTTCAATGAATTTGAGTGTTTTGGTTTGGGTGTGGGTGTGGGTGTGGTTCAAGGGGTTTGGGTTTGGGTGTGGGTGTGGTTCAAGGGTTAGGTTTGGGGAAATGGGTGTGGGTGTGGTTCAAGGGGTTTGGGTTTGGGTGTGGGTGTGGTTCAAGGGTTAGGTTTGGGGAAATGGGTGTGGGTGGGTGCGGTGTGGTTAGGGTTAGAAATTTTTTTTTTCTGAAAAAAAAAAAAACTCAGGGACCTATTTCATTTTTGCAGAATTTTTTTTTATTTTTATAAATGCTTATGTGGCGCTTATGTGGCACTAAATACACACATGGCTTTTTTTTTTGGATTTTCGATTTTCCAACTGCTGACGTGGCACTTAACGTGCCACGTCAGCAGTTAACGGCCACGTCAGCGTCCTTCCAAACGGCAATTTCACGGAAGGACTAATTTGACTAACGTTTGTAAAATTCGGGGACCTATTTGTCAATTTCCTAAATTCGGGGACCAATCTGACAGCGACCCAATAATCCAGGGACCGATTTGAGAGTTTACTCATAATAATTGTTATTATGGGCAATAGCCGCCTTAATTAATTAGCACGAAAATGAAATCAGACAAAACTTTATATGTAAGTAAGTATGCATGAAAGTATGGGTAAGTGCTAAGTGGTTCCTGAAATATCGGTGTAATAACCAATAAAATGAATACACGTCATGTAGATGTCAGCTGATGAGAACGGAGACATCACGTGATTAAGATGGAGTGTCCACGTCATACGCCAGCTGTATCCAGTTATTTCTGAGATAATATCATGTTTAATATATGGCCACCTTTCAAACATCACTCCCACCCCACGTGACCCTCGTGCTCTAAAACTCCTCCTTATTTTTTTGCCGTCCGATTAAAATCTAACAGTCGCCCTTCCATAATCAATTTTCAAGATTTTTTTAAATCACACTAATACATACTATTACCAATTTGAAATACATAAATATCTTTAAAAAAGAAATATTTAGTCTTTAACAAATGATAAATGTCAGTTTAATTATTTGAAAATGAAAGAATAGATTAATCATTTCATTTCTGAAATATTATTAATTGATAATTTGATCTTTAAAATATCAAAATATATAGTTTAGTCTCTAAGAAAAATAAAACGGTATACAATTTAGTCCCTCGAAAGAATCAAATTAATCCATGGGGACTAAAATGTACATTCTTTATTTTTTTTCAGGAATTTAAATATATATTTTAATCTTTTATTAAATTTTATTTTGTTAATTTAGTAATCTTTTAAAGATCAAATTGTTAATAAATCAAAATAAAATTATAATTAATTAAATCCTTGTGCTGAATTAAAATTTAACAATAAATACAACTTTTTTTAATCTCAATTGTTTATTGTAACTTAAATAAAATTTAAAACTAAATCAAAATTGTCATTAAATTTTAACAAAAATGATTAAATTGATTATAATTATATTTGATGAAGTTAAAGAGGATCTTCAAAGTGTCTTTAAGAATATCCTGGCAAAAAAAAATACTAGGAGGATGATGATTATGATGTTCTTTAAATAATATCTATGAATCCTTGATCTTTATTTTGAAGACGTACTGTGTCATTATGTGTCTATGAAGAATGGACACTTTATTTTGATAGCGTGTCGCCGTGTCCGATACCCGTACGATATCCACATAACATATATTCATAAATTTGAGAATATAAAATCAATTTTTTGTGACTTTATCATACCAAACAATATAAAATAATATCACATATGACATATATTATGAGTAGATATTATAATTTTTAATATTTTCATCAAAATTATGGATTTTTAATTATTTATATACATAAATATATTTCGTGTCGTGTCATGTAATTTTAAGAATCTAGCGTGTCAGTGTATCCGTAGTCGTGTCGTGTCTCGTATCCGTGTCAGTATTCATACTTCATAGTTATGTGTAGGGGTGTACACTATTTACCCGACCCGGCCAAACCCGGTGGACCCGACCCGGGGTACCTCCATTTTTAAAAAAAAAATTTATTGTACATATTTATATTTTATACTACTAAATATTTTTTTAATTGTAAGAAATACATATTTATTATTATTTTTATCACTTGTATATTAAAAATATACATAAAATATATATTTAATCTTAATTAAATCAACATTTTTTTAATAATTAATTCAAATTAAATATCTTTATTAATAAAAACATCATTAAATTGATCTAAAATTAATTGTTTCATCAATATATACAAATTAAAATATATATAAAATGAATAAATAATTTAAAAAAAAAACCCAATGACTCAGCTCGGCCCAGCCCGGGCCCGAGTCTGTACAAGGCTGGAAAAAAACCGGCCCGATCCGGCCCATATACACCCTTAGGTATGTGTCTATGTTTGACACTATTTGTGTCAATGTCAATATTTCATAAAATAATATATATATATATATATATATATATGAAGAGTCATATTAAAATAAGATAATTATAAAACTAAATTACCTCGATGATTAAGTAAGAAGTCATATAAGACTATCTTATAATTAAAATATGCAATTTCATTTTTTATTAAAAAAATAAATATATTTATCATTTTAACTATTAATTTACTCAAAATTATATTATATGTCTTTCTTTTTTAATAATAAAACAAAAACTTTATTACTTTGTCACTTTCTACTTTAATAAGTAAAGAAGAACCCACTTTCTAGTTTCCCTTTGGAAGTTTTACTTTATAGTTAATGCTGGAGTGTTGGTAATTTGAATGTAAAGATCTTTTATTTTTTTAATAGTTTTATATAGATATCTATAGGTTTTTTGTCTTTCTCAATTTAAATACTTGTTGCTTTAGGTTTTTCCTTAGATTTTTAGACTATTTTTAAAATCATTCAATAGAAGTTTATATAATATTATATGATAGTTTAAACTTGTTTTTGTATTCATCTTCTCGCCTATATACAATATTATTCAAGCAAAATAATTTTTTTAGACACTAAATGTGAACACCTCTTTCATATAAATTTGAGGCTTAAGTGTACTTTTGGTCTCATAGTTTTGACAAAGGTTTCAATTTGGTCCCATAACATTTTTTGTTGTAATTTTGGTCTCATAACTTCTCAAAAGGTTCCACAGTTCGTCCCTTGGTGAATTTCATCCATGTTTAGCTGTTAAGTATGACGTGGCATAATGACTAGGATCATGATGTGGCCAAAATAAGATGAAGTGGACTTAAATAGGATAAGTGTATATTTAGTATCATTATATCATGTTGTTAAGTCACATTAATTATACATATAAGATATATTTTAGGTCAAAGAGTTATTTCACTTGTTCGAATGTAACAAGCCCAAAGCTACGTGTTGCTTTTGGAGAGTGTGGTCTCTATCTAGTCGAAGTTGTCAACAAACAAAGTCAAGTTTGATTATAGAAGGCGATCGCTCATTTTACGGTGAAACAAGAAAAATTTGTCATATATATATATCTCTCATTTTAATTCTGAATACGACGAATTCAAAGTTACGAGTTACTCTTAACAAGTCATATCTCTAGATGAGATCAAATTGAGCTCGAAAGTAGGGTTGAGGCCAAAAAATAAAAAATTATAAGAAAAATGTAAATCTACTTTCGAGCACAATTTGATTTCATTTATTGAAATATTGTAAATGTAATTATTCCTATTGAGAGTCACTTTAACTATAATTATATGTACGACTCATGTCGAGATCAAATTAATTAAAATGAAATTTTAGAGACCAAACCAATAAAAAAATCTATTCATACATATTAAAGTTATTTACTTATAACAAAATTATAACATGACAAATAACTTTTTAAAAAAATTATTAAAACAAAACGAAAAAATTTTAACAATCATTTGTTAGACTAAAATATCAGTTCAACCTTAATTAAATTGCATCTTTAATCTCTCTCTCTCTCTCTCTCTCTCTCTCTCTCTCTCTCTCTCTCTCTCTCTCTCTCTCTCTCTCTCNATGTACAATTTATATTGAGAGCGTCTTGTCGTAAAGATACCTGTACAACATTCATACAACATATATTTATAAGTTTTAGAATATAAAATCATTTTTTTGTGATTTTAATATGACAAATAATATAAAATAATAACACATATGACATATATTATGAATAAATATTATAATTTTAAATTTTTCATCATAATTTATGGATCTTTAATTATGTATATATATAAATATATATTTTGTCGTGCCATGTAACTTTAAGGATTTGACATGTCGATATTATCTGTGTCTGTATCATATTCCGTGTCCGTGTCAATGTCCATGCATGTTGCTAAATTTTGTTTTTAGAAGTATAAGTGAACATGAGTCAGACTAGATGGAATTTTGATATGACTCAAGATCCGACTCAATTATAATATGAATTGGATGGACTGGGATAATCGGACCATTTTTAATTTTGTAATTTTTTTATTTAGTATATTTATTATTTTTATTTATTTTTTAATTTATATATATTGATAAAAATTTGATTATAGATTAATTTAATAATACTTATATTAATAAAAATATTAATTATTTGAAATAAATTTATATTTTTATATAAAATTTATAAAAAAAATAATATATATATTTTATATATAAAAAATATATTTAGATTTTCGAAGAAGAAAATATAAAAATATATATAATAAATAATAATAACAATAGTAACTATATCCAAGTCGAGGTAGGCCTAAAAATCTAAAAACTAGACTTCCTTGGCCCAATCTGAAGTTTTTTTTTAAAAAAAAAAAAATTACACAGAAGCTCCTTATAGTTTAGGGAATTTTAAGATGGGGTCTCTATAGTTTAAAAAGATAATTTAGGGATTGAGGTTTGCTCTGTTAGCAAAAGAGGTCTCTGTGGTTTTTTTCTGTCAAAATAATAAGCTGAAACTGCATAAAACTCCATCAACTCTCCTTATTTGTGTCATTTTGATCCTTCTGGTGAAGAGAGAGTACTTAAATAGATAAAGAAAACTTGTGTGGGATCGAAATGTAGATTCTCCTTTTCCGTCTTATCTTCATTTTCAATATCTCCATGTTGCATTTTTTTGTTTTTTTATTTTATATATTTTATTGTTTTATTTATCTCTTTTTCTTTTTTGTTTTTTCCCTTATCTTTTTTTTATCTATATTTATTTTTATTCGTATTTATTTCTATCTTTATCTTTATATATTTTATTGTTTTATCTATATTTATTTTGCTGTGAATAGCATTGGTACGTGAATCCGAATTTGTCTTTGTGACCGGTTTTCTAGTCTAAGTATTTGGTGCCATCTCAAGTACGCCCAAACTTCCTCATGAAAATTTGAAAGTGAAGTTAGCCACAAAGCTAACTTCCTCATTTCTTAAGATATAGGGTAAATTGCAGTTTGGTACCCTGTGATTAGGGGCGGTTCCCCTTTGGTACCCTGAAAGAAAATTTTTTGCATTGTGGTACCCCGTGGTTTGCTCCGTTAGCGATTTGGTCCCTGAGGTTTTTTTCTGTTAGGATTTAACGGCAAATGTACGTTAAAATGTCAAAAATCTCCTAAAAAGTCTTCTCTTATGCGTTTAAGTCCTTTCCCTTTACTAAAAGGGATCAAAACATAAAGAATTAATTATAAAAGGGTCTTTAGAATTCTAATATTATAAAATTTTTCTCCTTTTCATAAGATTTCTTTTGAATAGGTCCTGATTTAATTACACTTTAATCCCAAAAGTTTATGATCTTTATCAAAATAGTCCTTAGAACCTAGTGTAAGTATTTGGTGCCATCTCAAGTACGCCCAAACTTCCTCATGAAAATTTGAAAGTGAAGTTAGCCACAAAGCTAACTTCCTCATGAAAATTTGAAAGTGAAGTTAGCCACAAAGCTAACTTCCTCATTTCCTAAGATATATCATAATTCATAAGAACATAACTCAAATGTCATGGAAATTATATACATTCCCACATTAACTACGCTAAATCGCTAATTACTCCAATAATTAAGGCAATATAATCTATACGCACACAAGTGGGCCTACATGTAAATTGTAAATGTTAAGTTTTAAAATTTTAAACTTTTTAAAATTATAAAAAAAAATTATAGGATATAAATAACCTCTTAGTCATTGAATTATGTGTGAGTCTCAAGATATGTGAGATTAGTTGCAAAAATAATCGACCTCTTCTCATATATTTTTTAAATTATACATAATTAATCATATTATAATGTATGTAACAAACAAGTAATGAGATTAAGAAGTTAGGTGTTGAGACACATTACCTCTTTTATTTTTGGGTAAATTACACTTTGGTACCCTGTGGTTTGACCCTATTTCACTTTGGTACCCTGTGGTTTGAAACTTGACACTTTGGTACCCTGTGGTATTCTCCATTAACACTTTGGTACCCTTTGGAGCTATTTTGTAATTTTAACCATAANCACATCATCACCTCTTTATCGTTGAATTTATTGTTTTTAGTCTCAATATCTATATAGATAAAGAGATGAGATGCTTCAACACCTCACTTCTTAATAGTTTTTTTCTATAACAATATGACTTAAAAAACTATCAAATCACCATGGGTTGATGCAAAAGATGGCCAAAAGCTTCTAAATATGTCTTACATTTGTGTATGTGTATATACATATATTAAGTATTTACTCTTAAGTAATGTCATTCTTAATCCACTTGTTAATGGTTTGAACTTTTTTTTTTGGTAGGTGTTAATGGTTTGAACTTTGAACGTTAGGGTGTATATATATATGATTGCCAAAAACTCCTGTATTTTCCTTTTCACCCCCTCAAAAAAAATCTTTTTATTTTTATTTTTATTTTTTATGAGTACCTTCAATATGTGAGACACATATTTGAGATATTATCGAATATATAAATTCAAACACGATTTCACCTATTTCATTTACTTCTCAATAAAATTAATTAAGAATACGATAACTAATTAAGAACATTTATTTATTGTGATGAATAGTTATATCACATTTACCATATAATAATCATGTATCATATAGTTAGTTTCAAGTTATAGGTCCAAGTACAAGTAGACACAAAGTGTAATATATATATATATATATATAGGTAAGTTTATATGTGTATATATTATAATTAATTGCCCAATTGTTTTTCGGCCAAAAAGAAAATTGGCCAATTGTTTTGACAAATGAGACATGATTCAATTAAATCCAATCTACCTTGTCCAACAACATTCAGACGAAAAACGTTTTTCCCCGATACATTTAAATATTATTTTTTAGGGTAAATTATACTTTGGTACCCTCTGGTATTCTCATTAACACTTTGGTACCATTTGAAACTATTTTGTAATTTTAACCATAACAAGTTTGACAAAAATAACATATTGACCACAAAAAATTTTCTGAAAATTACAAATAGGTCCCTAGATACGTATTATCTAAGGAATAAAATGAAAACTTTAAAAAAAATTTGGGGTCAATACGTAATTTTTGCAAAATTTGTTATGGTTAAAATTACAAAATAACTCCAAAGGGTACCAAAGTGTTAATGGAGAATATCACAGGGTACCAAAGTGTCATATTTTAAACCACATGGTACCAAAGTGAAATATGACCAAACCACAGGGTACCAAAGTGTAATTTACCCTATTTTTTAAAAGTCAAAACTTCATTTTGGTCCTCAAATTACAGAGTGAGTTATGTTTTAGCCATAAAGGTTTTTTTTTCTATTTTGATCCTCAAACTTTCCCATTTGTTTCACTATTATCACAAAATATAATTTTGTTTGATTTTTACTATTATTTCTGACATTAACAACTAAAATGAACTATTTCTATATCTATGTATATATGTCATAATATATGAATTGATAAAGGAAGAAAGAAAATTTTAATCATAAATTTGAGATTAATTTTTCTTTTTTAAGAATGCATATTTTTATTTTTTTTCTTTTTTATAAACTCACTTATTACGAGACATAAAATAGATATGAAATAATGACATAAATAAAACAGAATAACATTTTGGAATTATATAGTGGAACAAATGAGAAAGTTTGAGAATCAAAATGAAACAAAAAAAATTAGGACAAAAAGAATACACCATATGGAATTTTGAGAACCAAAATATAGTTGCGACATTATTTTTAACTATATCTAACCAAATTTTTAGGCATGTATTTTCAATAAATTTTCAAGATTTTTAAAAAATAAAAATAGCAACAAGAAGTTGGTCCAAATGGTAAGTGATTAGATATCACTTAAGTAAGATCTTGAGTTTGAGATCTTGTAAAATGTATGTAGTTACTTTTGTTGAAAGACTCCCTCACCATAGTCAGGTACGCGATAAGGGTCGAATCTAAATTAGTTGAAGTAAAGTCTCAGATATCGAGCGAGCAACAAAAAAATTATAACTTTTATTTTGAACTTCAATAATGGGTCAAAACCTCATTTTGGTCTCTAATATTTTTTTTGTTCTATTTTGGTCCTTTCTGTTTTTGTTCAAGAAACTATCCAAAAAGATCTAGCCATCAATAACCTTACGGTTGACATGTGCAAGGATAGAACACGTTGGCGTCAGTTGATCCATATAGTCGACCCCACCTAGTGGGATAAGGTGTTGGTTGTTGTTGTTGTTGTTTTGGTCCTTATTGTTTCTTAATAGTTTTGTTTTAGTCTCTAATTACTGAATATAGTCATATCTCTCTTATTTCAAGTCCAAATGCAACAAAATTGGAGTTACGAGTTATTCTTAGTGAGATCTTTCTTTGCCTAGTTTGAACTATCGATAAACGAGATCAAATTGGACCTGAAAGTAGACAACTCATTTCATAAAGTTGGTCATATTTTTCTCATTTCAAGTTCGAATGTAATAAAATTGGAGCTATTAGTTACTCTTGATGAGTTATTTCTTTATCTAGTTGGAACTGTTGGCAAACGAGGTCAAATAGTATTCCAAAAGTTGGTATTGATGTTTTGACCAACTCACTTTGGAGTACTTTATTTGGCAACGACTCCATCTGGATAGATAAAGAAACTTATTAAGGACTATCATGGAACTGTTTAGAAATATTAAGGACCAAAGTAGAACAAAAAAATATTATGGACTAAAATAAAATATAAGATAAATATTAGGGATCAACATAATTTGTTGACCTTCAATAATGCAAGTAATAATTCTTTTAAAGATGATATGTTAATGATGATGCTTATTATTGACTTTTCAACTTAACTTGTTAAATATTATCAAATAATTTAAGTGGTTATTGATTGTTTTCTATGTCTAATCCTCTTACAAACTATGACAGATAACTTATTTTATAAGTTAATATCATATGCTCGAGTTTTACATTCAAAGAAATCACATACTATATGTTTGTTGAATATTTTGATAATGAATATATATAGCTATTTTAGTAAATAGACAATGTATAACTTTGCTTATATTTGATAAAAATAATTTATTAATAAAATCATTTATCAAATCTTTTTAGATGAAAATCTCCAAAAATAAGGAAAAAATCACAATTTCAAAGTTCAAAAACATGTCTTTATGTACATACCAATCAATTGAATATATATATATATATATATTTTTAAAGAACATGGTACCAAAATGTTAACGATGCAAAGAACAGGTACTAAAATGTCACTTCTGAAAGAATAAGATACCAAAGTGAAATCAGTCCATAGAATAAGTATCAAAGTGTAATTTATCATTCTTTTTAAAAGAAGTTTTATTCAATTCATGAAATTTAGTGAGATGAGTTAGTCTTCCATAATATGATGAAAATAGATTCTAATTTTTATTGAAATAAGTGTCCACGTTTAGTATTCAATAATACTTTCATTGAAATTTCTTTCGATAAAAAATATGTGAAAAATAGAAAAGAAAAAAAAACAATTATTATTCAAGTAATGATATGTACTATGCAGTACAACGGTGAAGAAAATGTGTATTTAATTAATGTCAAGACATGTGAAGTAGAGACCTCTTTGGAGAGGCTTGGTTGATAATCTTGGTGGGGCTTGATGTGATTTGGAAATGTAGGAATGCTATCATCTGGAAAGGCATGAAGATGGTGTCTTCTACGACAATTAGGTCCATTATTGCTTCTGTAAGTTTTTATGTTTGTGTTATTAATCAAATTAGGGATACGTCTCTTGAAACTTTGTTTACGTCTCATGCTATTGCGTTCTCAAGCCATAACTAAATCTTTCCTCTTAGTGGATATTTAGGGATTAGGGATTGAGGATAATACGTTTGTGTTACTCATCATTTTTTATATATAAAAAAAAAAATTAATGTCAAGACATTGCCGTTTAAGATACAATGACAAAGCATGAAATTATTGGCATTTTAAAATCATTTTCCATAATATATAAGTCCAGTGCATTAGTTTTCCGAAGGTACAAAATCGCAATTTGAAATTTTTGTATTTTTTAAAATAAATAAACAGACTTTTCGTTTAATTAACGTATTTTATATATTTAAATTTGTATTTTAGTTTCTTCATAAAAAAAAAAAGAAAAGAAAAGTAAGGCTAGTTTTTGACCAACTGTTCCTATTATTAAACCATCTAAAATAAGAAAAATCCAGAAGTTTGACTATTGGATTATAACACTTTAAACAATACCATCATAATCAAATTAGCGTAATTTTCCACTACTCATGATTAACAATGAAATTGCAAGTGGGATGTGTTAAAAAAACGTGAAGGTGAGGAAATAAGAATAATTATTGGCCAGAAGACAAAAAAAAGAAAAAGAAAAAAGAGGAAAGAACAATAATTGATGTGTTTGGTGACAATGTAAGGCACTAATTTAGGATATTCCCTACTTATGTGGTATCAAAACTATATATACTAATATTACCTTTGTTTTTAAGGATTTAGTACTAAATTGATTAAAAATATTTTAATCTTTTTAAGGAAAAAAAATGGTATAGTGTTTTTTATTTTTAATAGGAATTTAGAGATAATATTGTTTGAGTCACTATCGAACTCTAAACATTAACATCTCTTTTATCAAGATTTAAAATTACAAATTTATTATGTTGCGGAAAATTAATTTTTTTTTTCTGTTAGATCTAACTCTCGTATGCAGAAACAAAAGTCGGTCCTAAAACCTCTTCTTTGTAAGAGAAAACTCTCTTTGCTGTGAGAGTTTTTCTGAGTGAAACTTTGGGCCGCCGCTGTCTCAGTGGCGGTGATCCTCCCTTTGGTTATAGAATCTTGTGGCGACGAATCTGGACTAGGCATTCCATGGCGGCTTCTGGTTCCCACAACGGCTTCCTGGTTTGGTCTTGATTTTTGGGTGCTCTTCTATGGCGTCGTTTTGTTTTATTATTTTATTATTGTTGCTTTGAGTCTGTTTATGTCTTTTTTTAGAACAACTATTGGGGTTGTCTGCCTTCCTATTTGGAAATGTTTGTCTCTTTTAAATGACTTTATTTATGTTTCCTGTTTTTTAGATGGTTGTAGCTTTAGTTTGATCCCTAGATCCGCTAACTTGGATGTTGATTATCTTGCCAATTTGTCTAAACGAGGATGTGTCCTCTTAGATGTGTTGTAAACCTCTCACTTTTGTCAGTTGGTATCCTGTCTAGTGTTGTGCTTGGGAGGGATGAACTTTTTTTACTTTATTTTCATTTATATTATGCTTACTTTGCCTTGCTTTTGAATGAATTATGTTTCAGATTAAAAAAAAAACTTATGCAAATTTCGGCCAAAAAAAAATCTAACTATCGTTGATCCATATAAAAATTTAAAATTATTAAAATAAATGGGAAATGAAGAAAATATTTTTTGATTGCTTTTTAAACTTTTAATACACTTTAATCAATATTTTAAGAATGTTGGTTCAAAGAATCTGATTCCTAATATTCTCTTTTTAGTAAAATGTTTAGTGCCCTTATGAAATGGAAACTTATTGAATTCTATTGAATTTTAATGATATGGTCAGAAGCTATTCGAATATGTTATTTGTATCCAATTTGTACAAGTATTTAAAGTTAAAATTAAAAGAAATTATTCCAGTTGTCTTTGTATCCAATTATTTTATATGCAGTGCAGTTTTATTGGGCATTAAACAAAATAAAATAGAAATGATTGTTACCTTTCATGTATTAAAGATATTTACAATTATTTTTGCAAAAAATGGTAAGTAACTTGTTATTGTTTAGGTAAAGTTTGAAATTCAAAATTTTATAAATATAATTATTCTAATCAAAAGATTTTTTAAATAAAATTAATCTTTATCCTATTCAATTTCATGTTTATTTCATAATGTGAATACAAGTATCTTTATTTTATTTATTTTAATAGCATAGATAATACTAATTTCAATCAAATTAAGTAAAATAAAAAAATAATAAAAATCCTCGACCAAGCACATAATACAAACCAATCCCATTCAAATACTTTAAAACTTATACAAAATATAATATCAACAATTCAATTAAGAATTGTATTATTCTTTAAATTGTAAATTTTATTAACTTAATTCTTTTTTAGAAAAAAAATAAATATAAAAATATTGAAAAAATATAAATATAAAGTTATATAAATAATATATAGAGTAAATAAAATTTAAGTTTTCATTTTTGTTTTTAATTAATACTATCTTTATGTTTTCAGATTATGACAATCCTAGTTTCAGGTTAGGGATCTGATCACTCATAAGGATTGTAATTTAAAACCTTAACTATCATACCTTTTCTAAAATAATATTTTATATTCATTCACATTTTTGTACTTATCAATTGCAATATGAGAACTTCAAATATTTATTACCAAAAAAAAAAAGAGAACTTCAAATATTGTACAATTTTCCTAAAGAAGACTTTGATAATAATTACTTACCGTGTTTAACTTTGTTTTATTTGTTTAAATTATTGGCAGGAACCAGAAATCGTGTTTAACTTTAATTGTATATAATGAGTTGACTCGGTAAATTCATATTTTGTAAAATTTGTATTATTCAAACAAGACAATGGATGTCTTTATTCTACAGTGATTTGTTTTTCTTGTATAATAAGATATAGTAAAAATACCACACAAATAAGAAAAACCAAAAAGTGTTCTAAAATTCTAGAGAAAAACACCAATGATATTTTCAGTTAAGCAAAATTAATTTCTCTCTAGATATTCAGATAATACATGTCTTTTTCTTTTTAAACAATGATGGTACATGTCTTTTTTATATTTTAAAAATGTGTAAAAATCTTTCTGAAATGATAGATAATAAAAATATGCCAAATT
The DNA here is from genome assembly GCA_003254925.1 of Chamaecrista fasciculata. Classification (NCBI taxonomy): domain Eukaryota; kingdom Viridiplantae; phylum Streptophyta; class Magnoliopsida; order Fabales; family Fabaceae; genus Chamaecrista; species Chamaecrista fasciculata. The sequence continues at coordinate 29,248 of QANZ01005370.1, forward strand.
ATACTTTTGGTCTCATATTTGGAGTGAATTTCAATCAAGGCCTTTTTAAAAAATAGTTCTTCATATTTCAATAATTTTTTACTTATTGATCCTAACGATTGAATGTGACCATATTTTATTTATTTTTAGATATATGTAACTCTAAACTTGTTGCGTTCAAACTTAAAACGAAAGATATATAACTATATTTAGTCTTTGAAACCAACAAATAAAAATTTATAAAAACATAAAAAATATTGGAGACAAAAACTACAATTTGACCATTAACATATTTTTCAAGACATAATATTGATTTCTTTTATTTAATTTTTCAACAAGATTATTTCAAATTCAGAAAGTGATTACTTTTCTTATTTTTTTTGGCCCAATAAAGTGACTACTTCATTTTAATTAAATTGGATACTGAACAATTTAATACTTTTTTTACTTTATATAAATAATAATTCTAAAAATGTCTTAATTTAAATATTTGAAGAAATAGTTTTATTATTTTTGTAATCTTACTCAACTCAAATAAGATTAATTTTCTTATAAATAAATCATTAAAATATATGGATATGGTGAAAACACATAGTCTAAATTAAAAAATAGAACTTATTTTCCTTAAAAAAACAATATAAAGTGTGCTTTAATTTCAAAATGAAATCATATGATTTTAATATAGCAAGAGAAATTCAATTTATTACTCTTTCAATTAATAGAAGCTGCATTGAAAAAGGTCTAGAAATATGTAGAGAAATCAAATCCGAAACAATCAATGATCTTTCTTTCTTTCTTTCTTTAGCCCACAAAATTTTGACCAAAAGTTTAATTCCTCAATTATGCTGATTCGGTGAGTTACCGAGTTGATTGATGGTCAACTCGGACCCAATCAAATTTTTATTCAGGAAAAATAGTAAAACAACAAGTTGGTCTTAAAATATTATTGAGTGAACAATTCAATTTTTAAAAGATTAAAATTATATATTTTTTAGACATTAAAAAACTAAAATAATATATTATTTAATTCATAAAAAAATTAATTATTATACTACTTTAAAAAGAGTAAAACAACAATTTGTTTTCTAAAAGATTACTAAGCCAACAATTTAATTTTTGAAAGATTAAAAATACACATCCAATCACTGAAATATCACAATTGTATATCTTTTAATTATTGAAAGATTAAAAGTTTAAAACAATATTTTATTTAATTCCAAAAAGAATTAATTAATATACTGTTTTAATTTTTTTAAGACTAAATTGCACAAAGCACAATAAGATCAAATTGTCAGTTTAATAATTTTTTAGAGACCAAATTATTAGTTAGACCGTTTAAAAAAAACTTACGCGTTGATAACGTGATATACGGATATGGTAATATTCAATATTTTTCTTTAATTATTTTAAAAAAAATCTATATTTGAAAAATATTTTCTTCTTTCCTATTATGCCTTACATTTCATCATTATTATTACATACTTATATTTTTGTGTGGATACCGTCGCCGAAGCTGTGGTTTTCTTCTTTCTTCTTTCCTCTCTTCTTCTTCTTAATTAGCTGACGATCTGACATTGATCTTTTATTTTTCTCTTCTGAAATCACCAATCTCGCTTGCAGAAGCAAAAAGCTTCTTCTTCGTCAGCTTTTGCTTCTGTTTCTCCGTTTTTTAAAGCCTGTGAGCTTCTTGATTTCGAGCTGATTTCAGCTCTGATTTGTTAGGTGTTTTGAGTTGTTTGTGTTTTTTTTTTAATCTTTCTCTTTATTCGGTGTGCAAGCACATGTTCATGGATTCCATTGATGTAAAAGCTTGAGCTGTCATTGGACTTTTGTGTATTGAAAGAGGTTCTGAATTCTGATCAAACAGAGGCTTTTGCTATTTTGTTCATTGTTTGTTTCTCTATATCTGTCTTTTGTAGTTCTTTGTTTTTTTTTTTAAATTTTGTTGGGGTTTCTGCTGGTGATCTCGTTGAATAACCCGAGCTTTCAGAGCAAAGCTCGGGATCTGAAATCTAATGGAGTTAGCAAATGAGAAGCAGTTCGGTGTTGCTAATGATGGAGCTGACCTCAACTCTTGCTATATGCAGAAGTTCAAACTCTATGAAACTCGCTCGGTATACATCTTTTTTTCGGCCCTTTATACCCTTAAATCCTGCGTACATTACTCTTTGAGTATACTCTTTGCCTGAGATAGATAACAATCCTATGTGCAATTTTGTGTCAATATGTTTGTTGATGCAAGCGAATTTTTTTTTTGATTGCTGTTTTTTTGGGGGTCGATTTCTTATTCATGTGTGAGGACCCCAAATTTGTTCGTGAATCTTGAAAGATTAACTTTTTAAAAAGTGTTTCGAAATTGGGATTTAGACTTTTGCAATCAAGCAGGTGGATTGATGAGTAGTTGTCTATCCACACTGTCATGGGTTTTGCCTAAATAAGTTGATTAGGATTTCCTTCGTCTTGAATTGTCCTTCAAATGGTATTTCTGACAGTCGTCTATGTTCTTCATAAGACATGTGATGGTAAATAATAGTATTATACTGATTTTCAAAGCAAATGGTATTGGGTTCCTACCCTGCAGTCTCCACTGTTCTACAATTGTTCTTGCTGCGTTCTTCTTATTACTAACAGAAAAACTCTGGGTTATTTTCTCTTATTTGTTTTTTCTGGAATGCTTCAATTTTTATATGGTACAGCTTCTGGTTTTTGAAGTTTACCTTAGTGGCAGTTGTTATAAAAAGTATCTCCATACTCTATTGGTTTTAACTTGGTTTTTTCTTGCTCTTATGCAGCACTGAATAGCTGTGTGAATATATCGGAAATGAACCCAAAAGGGGAAAATGTGATAAAGACATTTCAACAACTAAACGTCTTCCTATAAGCCACTTTGACTTCTTACCCCTGTCTATCAAAATTTACTTGATGCTAGTCTGATAGATATCTTGTATACTGTTTTTCTTTCTTGAAAATTGAGATAAATCAATATAGTGTCAGATATATGAAAAAACTACATGGGTGATTGTGCTGACCCAAAAAAAATATGGATGAGAGAATGCCATGGGTTGGAAGCTATAGGGGCTCATCGAAGGAGTGTGGTTTCATGTGCTGTATTGTTGCGTTTGAATTTATGAGGCAGTAATTCTTTTTCAACCGTCTTTGGCAATCTGAGCTACAAGCTTTAGTTTGCAGTTGTTGTTTTCCCTTCTAATATAGACGGACTATAAGATGTGTGTTTTATGTTCTCTGGTGCATGTGTCACATACCAAATAATGGAAATAAGTCATTGTTTGCTTATATGGATTTTCCTTAGAATATTCTCCTTGTTGCATTCTTGTAGGCGTATAATTAAACTATGAAGCACTTTTGTAGTGTTATAACTGTTGTTCTATGCGCAGAAATTTTATATGATTGGAAGAGACAAAAGCAGAACTGGTTGGAGGGTCTTAAAGATTGACAGGTTGGAGACCACTGAACTAAATATCACTGAGGATTCTATGATATACTCAGAATTTGAGTGTTGTGATCTTCTAAGACGGATACATGAAGGAAACAAGTCAACAGGGGGACTTAAATTTGTCACAACTTGTTATGGAATCATTGGTATGTTCTACCTGTATTATTGTTATTTTTGGCATTAAACTGAAAACATTCAACTCATGATATTTTCTTTTGATTTAGGATTCATCAAATTTCTTGAGCCATATTACATGTTGCTCATAACAAAACGAAGGAAGATTGGCACAATTTGTGGTCATACAATTTATGCTATCACAAAGAGCGAAATGATTCCAATTCCACATCCTACTGTGCGATCCAAAATGGCATATTCTAAGGATGAGAACAGGTCTTTAGTCCATTCTACATGTAAATGTAATATGTCTGTGGTACATTTAGAGACATCTGAGAGAACTATACCCTGTCCGTTGTACCTAGATGAGAACATTGTTATATATTACGGTTATTTATTTGAGTTCATTTTAATCTTGAGTGATCACATTCCATTTGTTTTATTAAAAAAAATTCTGCTCGAGTGTCATATTTTACTTGTGTCGGAGATTTTACATTATAGGGCCTTTCTTTGTTCTATATATGTTGATATCTCTCTTCAGTGTATATACACAAAGTGGGCTTCCTCAGGTCAACCTCGTCATGTTTCTGTGGTACTATCTACTTGTATCTTTTGAAATATCATAAGTAATGTTTCTTCCTGATTTTTGAGTCCTGTAATATTTGTAGTGGCTACCTGCACCAATTGTTGTTTTCTTGTTCTACATAGCATTGCCAGTTCATTTCCTGCAAATATGTACAGGGGCAATCTTCATTGCTGTTGTGATGTAAATGTAACTTTTAGAGTGAGACAAGGTACCATCAGGGTTTCACTGGGGAGATTATTTTCTTTCCTTTTTTCACTTTGGGTTGGAGTTAATGCTCCGTAAATTGTTTTTATTCTCATATCTTTTCCTCTGTATCATGAAATATCTATTAATGGGGTTTACTCTTTCCTCTTGTGACTTAGATACAAGAAGCTTCTATGCAGTGTGGATCTTACGAAGGACTTCTTTTTCAGCTATTCATACCATGTCATGCGTAGTCTTCAAAAGAACTTGTCTGATAATAATACATCAGGACAGAAACTTTATGAAACTATGTTTGTTTGGAATGAGTTCTTAACTCATGGAATTAGGAATAGCCTCCAGAATACTTCCTGGACAGTTGCTTTGGTGCATGGCTTCTTTAAACAGGTACATCTAAAGTCTTTTTTGGTTTGTAAACAAGTTTAAGAAATTTATGGAAGCATCTAATGAAGCTAACAGCTATACTAGCAACTTTAAATTTCTTTTCTTCTTTTTATGTTACTACTTCTTCAGCTTGACTACCCTTTCAAATATGCCATGGAAACCCAAAATCTAACCTATTATTTTCTTTCTTTCACGTATTCTATTATTTGTACTTATTTGATCAATGGTGTTTATCTAACTTGTATAAGTTTCCTTTTACTTGATGGTATTTTTTGTGCAGTCACTAAAGCCTAGAGGTATTAGTGTTTCAATTACCTTATGTTGGAATAGTCTTTTCTCAAGGTAGCATGTGGGATTTTATTAACATTTTGATATAGGAAATACTTTCAAGTTTCAACACTTTACTGTTGGGTAATGTTACTGTTTCACATATGACTCAGCTTTGGAGCCTTCTATTGATATTACTGGAAAGTTGTATGCATCTAATGTAAAATTTGTTCAGAAAGATTTGGTACTCTATTTTTGACAGGCATTCATTTCATTGCATGGTTTCCAGGTCAAATACACTATATCTGGGAGGGAGTTCTACTTAACAATCATTGCTAGACGCTCGCGGCATTATGCTGGCACCAGGTTTGTGCATTGCTGAATATCTGAGTTAGTTATATAATCAAAGCTACAATACCTAAAGCATATTTAGCATTGTGTTACTTTGCATATAATCCATCCTTCATGTTAACAGCATGTTATAATTTCTTGATTTTCTCATAGAGTTAAAGTTTTCCAAGTCTTATCTGTACAGTCTTCATTATTATTTTTTTCCTATGTACCTTGAGCTATTGAATTAGTATAAAAGGGGTATTTTCCTTGGTGTGTATATCTTCTGGTGCAGATATCTGAAACGAGGGGTGAATGAGAAAGGTAGGGTGGCTAACGATGTTGAGACAGAGCAAATAGTCTCTGAAGAAGCTCAAGATGGATGCCCAATGCAAATAAGTTCTGTGGTACAGATCCGGGGATCAATTCCTCTTTTCTGGTCTCAGGAAGCCTCTCCATTGAATATGAAACCTGACATTATATGTATGATATGGAAACCAATTTTCCTTCTTTGCTAGCTAACTTGTCAATACTTTATACTGACTTTGGTTCTTTTTCATGTCAGTATCAAAGCAGGACCTTAACTTTGAAGCCACCAGACTTCATTTTGAAAACCTCGTCAAGAGATATGGAAACCCCATTATTATATTGAACTTGATTAAGGTAGGAGTTTTGACACGTGTAAGGATTGAATAACTGTCTTCTAGCATGCTGATTTCTCTTTCTCTTGTTTGACATCTTTGTTCTGATTCAACAATCTTTATTTATTTATTTATTTATTCAGACACGTGAGAAGAAGCCTCGAGAAACAATTCTCAGAGCTGAGTTTGCAAATGCTGTCAGGTTCATTAATAAAACTATGAGAGGTGAAAATCGCCTCAGGTTCCTTCACTGGGATCTAAATCGTCACTCAAGATGGTAGTTTTCCGTTTTGCTTTTCTCTGCAGTCCTTGCATGTTATATCTTGAGTGTTATTTTGACATTATTAGCGTCATAATCTTTAACAGCAAAGCTACTAATGTGTTGACACAACTGGGAAAAGTTGCTGCATATGCTTTAAAGTTAACTGGCATCTTCTACTGTCAAGTAAACCCAAATATCAGGCTGGAGGGATTGTTGCAAAATTCCTACTCTGAGTAAGTCCTATGAAAGAAGCTTCTAATGTTTTCTGTCACGTCCTTTATTTTGTGCTGGATGTTTTCCATAATAATTGACGTGTGTTCTTACCATTTGGATACCATCAGAATCTAGAATGCTTTTAAAACCATGCAATGAACTTTGAAAAAATGGAAAGAATCTTGTTTAATGTGTTAGCCTTTGCCTTGGTATGCATTTGATATATAAGGTATTATTTGTTTAATTGATTGAGCTAGCTGATACTTGGCTTTGTTTTAATTTATATTGGCTGATGCATTTAAGTTATGTTTTCTTCTGCACGGAAATATTTCTGTTTAGGTTATCTATTAAACATTAATATACGTTGCTAAATGAATTTACTATGGTCAACATTAATGTCACCTTAACATACTTGCCAGTAATTCCATTAATGATTTTTTTTTAAATGTAATGCAGGATTGTCAGTGATTGCTATGTTTCTCAGCAGGCTTGTAATAATGAGAGTATTCCTGATAGTGAAAGCAAAATTAATGAATGTTATGATGATGTGGTTGGGGCTTACGGTGTCAAACCCTGGATGCTTCAAACTGGGGTTCTGAGGACTAATTGCATAGACTGTTTAGATCGTACTAATGTTGCCCAATATGCTTATGGATTAACTGCACTTGGACGTCAGCTACAAGCTCTAAGATATTTAGACTCTCCATATATTGATCTTGATAACCATCTAGCAAAGGAGTTAATGGCCATCTATGAGTCCATGGGTGACACATTAGCATTGCAGTACGGGGGTTCTGCAGCACACAATAAGGTAATCCTTCTGTTCTTTGGGCTTTAGGGTTTGTTTTATGTAATATGGGTTCGGAGATTCTTTACCCCCAATTTTGGATGCATCGAAGTTTTTGACACCAATCCATATTGATCCATATATGATTGATGCTGCCTAATTACTTGTCCTTATGAATTTTTCCATTTTATGCTTTGGTATTGCTGTACAGATATTTTCTGAGAGAAGAGGTCAATGGAAGGCAGCAACGCAATCCCAAGAATTTTTCAGAACCCTACAGCGCTATTACAATAATACATATTTGGATGGTGATAAACAAAATGCAATTAACATGTGAGTCAAATGAATTATATCTACATAATCTTATATAAACTTAGAATGAGATTAGTTATTGGTTATGTTTTATGTATTCTATTGGTCAGATTTTTGGGGCATTTTCAGCCACAGCAGGGAAAACCAGCACTGTGGGAGCTAGATTCAGATCAGCACTACAATGTCGCGAAGCATGTTTCATTTTCAGCTGATGACAGTATAAGGTACGTTGTTGTATTCATATGCCCAGATTTTTGTCATCTCAATTTAATAAAAGCTTCTAAGAGGGGGCTGTTTGTGAATTTCAAAAAGTTGACACCATATGTGAACACCTGTGATAATTATTTTTTTTTTCATGAATGTGTTCTTAGAAGTTAGATCAGGTTTTACTTTAGAAATTCATAGTCAAAATGATGAAAAGGGGCAAGCTTAAGGATAGAGGTTGATAATTCTGTGATTTAGGGAATGCCTTTGTTATTGTGCTCACATCTGATTATGAAGATCTGAAATTATACAGCATTTTAAGTAAGTTGAGTTCTTCAAGTTTTGGTTTATTTATTCAAAATGTTACATTTTCAACCTTGTTCTACTCATACAATATGTTGTGTACTGTCTTTTTAGTATATATATGTATGTATGTATGTATGTATGTATGTATGTATGTATGTATGTATGTATGTATGTATGTATGTATGTATGTATGTAGGGTGAGAGTTCATGTTTGCGGAACTGCTTTTATAAATGCAATACTTCTTTATGTACTGACTTCTCATAAAACAGGATGTGTCAACTTTCACCCGTGATCTCTTTATTGAGAATTTTTCTAAGGTCTATGGATTCTTTTTACCCCTTTAGTTCATTCATCCTGATGATGGATTTATATGTCCGTTTTGTGTTATACATATTAACTTTCTCTAGAGAAAGTTATCCCTTGTTACTATTGATAGAAAAACTTACTCTATGTAATTCTTTGTTTTGGTAGGTCAACTTTCAAAAGATCACAATCAGATGGCAATATTGCTTGTGAAAGTGACACAGCAATTAGGAAAATGGATGAAAGTCAGAGTCAGCATTTATCTGAAAAAGCTGATAGTGAAAGACTCTCAGAGTCTGCTCCTGATGTCAATACTGGTGGAAATGACATATGTCATTGCAGGTAAGCCTAAATTGCATTCTGAATGCTGTAAGTTCTGGTACTGTCTTCATATTCTTATTGGCAATCTGTTTGCTTCTCAATACAATGACCCTTATAATTAAAAGCAGAATGTTCCCTCTAAAATATGCGTTAAATAAGTGTTTCTTTTCATTAAAAGAAAAAGACACAACATTGGTTGTTGTTGCTACTGTGGGTCACAGTGCGGCCATGAGTTTTGGTAGGGCTGGTTAAGGCTATGGATAGTTCTGGTGGTACTGTATAATGGAATGCTGCAGTGAGGGAGAACATTGTATGCACTGTATTGATTGTGTAAATAATATAAACAGGTTACAAGAGTATTATACTGATGATCAGGATTCTATTAGCAGAAAGAATTGAATTTAAAATCTAACAGAGTGATTTAGGGAGAGGAGTGATAAGCTGCAACAGAGACTCTGTTTCCTAGGAGAGAGGAGAGACACTAGTAGTTTGTTGTGCCGTTAAAGATTGCCGCTGGCCTGATGAACTCAAGAGTACTTTGTGCCTCTTTCAGATTGTACACGACACCATCATAGTTAGAATGATTAAACAAGATATTGTGGGACCTAGTTTTGTGCTAGTTGGGAAATGATTATATTCTCCTACCCAAAGAGCATATACATCTTGGGTTGCAATTTAATTATCTCATAATAAATGGTGGTCGTTTTTGTTCCTAGATATGTGACTTATTATAAATGCATCTCCCTAAACTGAAAATATCTTTTGAGATTCTCTTCACTCTTTTCCCCGTCAAACTTAATATGCTATTTGAAAACAGAATAAAGAGAAAGAAATGATCGGGCACTGTCATATTGGATGCCATATGTCAAACTTAATTTTGATCTGATATGCCTCATTATACAAACCGTAGTCTTTTCATGGTCTTGCTTTGTCAACATCTTGCAGACAGATCTATAAAGGAATGCTTAAGGGTCGGTTTTGTGAAAGTGATCACATTTGTTATGATGAACATGGAGATGCCTGCGACTGCTCAAATTTCCTTGACGTGGATTGGCTTTCTTCTTCTGGAAATTCTTGTGAAGAGGAATTGCTAGAAAGGTAGTTCATATTAAAATTTGATGTTTTGTCACGAGAGAGAAGACATACAACCCTGATTTCTGCATATGCTATATGAAGGTTTTGTTCAATTGAATGGCTTGGTTGATGGTATGGAGAGTTATGTCAGATCAAAACCAGCTTGTTGAGCTATAATTGTCATGCTTGAAATACTGAATAATTCCTATATTCTTTGTGATAGTCATTCAAGTCTGAGCCTGCCTTTCTTTAGCTCCAATTTCTTTCTTTGAGGTTTACTGACTGGCCAACAGTTTTAATGCCTACAGGTCAACCAGTGTCTCGTCAGAGAATATTGTATATGAACTAAGAACTGAGACTACTACACCTGCAAGTGAATCTGGATCCAGTATGAAGGTCAGTATATGTTATGTTCCAGAATGATTACATAATATACTTTTCCTTCATTGAGGAAAGACAAACGGGTTGTAGTAATGCAAAAATAGGAAAATAAATAACTCAGAGTGCATTTAGCCTAAGGAACGTCATAGCCTAGCTGGATTTTTACTTTTCAAGGCTTAAGTTTTATTATTGTGTTCTCCTTTAACTTATAGTTGAATTTATAATTGCTGATATTTCCTGCCATTTCTATACATCATTACAGTACTGCTTTATTATAGTCATTTTTTTCATTTCTCCTTTTGTGTTTTCAATTATATTTCCTAACTAACAATTACTATAGTATGGCACTCCATGTCAAGATTAAACCCACTATTTTCTAGCTTGCAGCCAGCCGATCAGGAACTACAATTTGTTTTCGTTCTTTTTTCAGGGAAGCAAACAAAGTGGGCCAGAGCTCAACAAAGATGGTGAATACAGTGAAAGCTTTTTACGCTGGATGACTAATGGAGAGATGCTTTCTGCTTAGGATTTTTCGTGTCTCATCGCCTTTATCACTGCATCCGAAGGATGTGGTTTCCTGTACAGAAATTGTGGTAAGGTATCATCCAAATGCAAAGCGGCTGAATTGATTTTTGTTTGAGGGCATACACTTCTGAAAGTAATATGTTCACCTGCAAGTTCTTCACTTTAGCCTCATATGAGAGGTAACATTAAATGTGAATGGTAATTCTTTGGGCATATCATAGGTCTGCTCTTTAGATACATTAGATATGGCAAAATTTTCAACCCTGTGTATACTTTCATTAGAAAAAGCAAATCTTCACCGTTGGTACTCATTGACTGGTTTGAGTTTGACCAGAAACTTATCTGAGCCTCCTAGAACTTTTTCCCCCTCCCCTTGATAAAAGATTTAATCATAGTCCAGTGTTTATTAGTTCTTCAATAAAAATATAATTGATTTATCTGAGCACTGTATAATTGATTTCTTTGAAAAAGAAAAAAAATAGGTTTCTCCATAAGTCATAAATCTATCAAAAGAATCTTGTAGCATATACTCAAAATTTGTCCTGAGATTTCCAAAAGAACTGAACAGGTTGTTTTTGGTGCAGTAAATTGCCTCATTTTAGCATGGTAACTCACACTTGGTCTCTTTAGTTCTTGCCTAAGCTTTAACAGCTTAGTCAATTCAATTATTTTTTTTAACGAACCCGAAAGAGTGAAGAGAAAATCCTAAGCTCTGCCATGTAGCTTTGAATGAAAGTTAGATTATGAATCGATATACAATTCAGTCTCTGAATAGTATGAGTTAATAATTTAATCTCAAAGTTTAATTTACCCACGTTAGTTTTACAGAGTCAATACAATTTTATCACTTAAGTTTAATTTTCAGGGACTAACTAGTAAGTATAAAATGATCAAAATGTATTAGTTTCATGATTTTGAGGGATTAAATTGTGTAAACTAGACTTTTAGTGATTGAGTAATCCATGTAATTTTCAGGGATAAATTTATATGGTTAAATTATCAAAATTAATTGTTGTCTCTTGTTAGATACCAACATTCTAATTTTCTTGGTTTGTTACTAAAAATTCCCATGCTTGTAACCACCTTTGGAAGTTACCTGAGTATACCATATATTTTCATTGTAGTAATATCAACAAACATTAATAGAACGAAAACAAGAGAAATTTTTGGCTTCACATGGAGTACTATGTCACATACCTAGGATGTGGTTCCTCCTCATTGTATGGGTGTTCAAATTTTCATATTTTAAAAGAAATAAACATTGTGGTCCCTCAACAAAGTTTGGCCATGTTATGTTAGGGCTATGTGGAACATGTGGATATGCTACGTTGCTTCTGGTTTGATGTTTATCTACATATACCATTTTGATTTGGTGGTTTTTTTTTTGTGGCCAAAACTTTGGTGGTTTATGAAGTATGTGACATTCGGTGGGATAATTAAAGAATTAAGAGTCAACCTGCTAAATACGAGAACCTGTGGTGTCGACATATAATGGAACAAATACTGACAAACACTGATGCAATTAACTAGTACATTGATGCAAAATGCGCTTTCGGGTGTGACTCCATAGAAGACATCAACCACCTTTTCCTCGACTGTCCTCTCACAAGAGCGGCTTGGTTTGCTACTCCCATGGCTATCAAGACTGACGAGTTAACATGTATGGGTTTTAAAAATTGGGTAACCTCCCTCTTCATTAGCGTAAATCAGAACAATCTAAGTCAGACTCTGTTTATGGACATCCTCAGTTTTGCTTGGCAAATTTACAACCATCGGAACAAAGTGAAGTTCCAAGGGAGCCGTGCAAATTATGATGAAATAATCAAGGGTTGGTACGATCTCAAGGCCTACACGAAGAGCTTTAATACAGGAACCAGATCTGAAGTTTCTACTGGCAGGAACACAAAAAAGTCCAGAAATCATTACATGNAAAAAAAAAAAAAAAAAAATTAACTAGTACTTAAAATTATGCTCCGTTTTTTATATTAATATTAGGTCAAAGTTTCAAATTGATCCCTTATGTATGGGGTAGATTTCAAATGGGTCCTTTATCTTTTATTTATTTCAGATTGGTTTCATATGTTTCATGATGTTTCAAATTGGTCTTATAAATAATGTGATCATATCTCCATTATTTCAAACGCAAATGCGACAAATTCAGAGTTATTAGTTTTTTTTAAGAGCACTTTGAGATCATTAACAAACAAAGTCAAATCGAGTTTTAAAAGTGGGTAATTTGTCTCACGGTCAAACAAGTGAAATTGGTTATATATCTCTTGTTTGAAGTCTGAAAGTGACGAATTTGAGGTTATGTGCTAACTCTTTAAGAGTTCCTTCTTTGCCCAGTTAAAATTGCTTGCAAATGAGGTCAAATCGCGTCTTGAAAATATTATAGAGACCAATTTGAAACATCATGAAAACATATTGGATCAACCTGAAATAAATGAAAAATAAGAGACCAATTTGAAATCTACCCCATACACATAAGGGATCAATTTGAGACTTTGGCTTTAATATTATTTTTTTTATTATAAACGCTAATTTATATATATATATATATATGTTTCAAAAATTCTATGTGACTTTAGAAAATCAATTCAAATACATATCAAGAAAATTAACCGACACAGGCCACATTACATAAATCACACCAACCCAAAGCTGGGAGAAAGAAAGGAGACGAGTAGGACACCTGGGATGAACAACATTGCACAAGCCTACGCTTTCTGAAAGACAAAGAGATCCGTAGATCATACAACACAATACATTCTAAGCTAGATCTACTCTCCCTAAGCAAAGATAACGTACAACCCAACCCCAAGCAACACACGAGGGGAGAAAAATATAACAAATCATCACCGGATCAAACTATAATGAAGACAGGAATAACAAGCAAAATCAGATCTAAAATACAGAGTGGACTCAAACCAAACTTGAGAGGATTCAGCCGCGGAGGGCTCTTCAACCACAAACCACTAGAGTAAATTATACGGAAAAGTTTTGCTATTTGGGCCATTTGCACGATCAAGTCATATAGTTAAAAAATCTTTAAATAAGTGCATGTGATTTTCTTCATTAACATATTGAAAATTTATGCTTTAATTTCATTAAAAAAGTTATCAATTTTTTGTCATATGTTATTCATGTGACTCAGTAGTGGAAATGGTCTAAAACACGAGGCTCTTTTGTGTATTTTACCTTATTTAATAAGAAGATTGATTGAGAGATACAAGAGATCTCAAAAGAAATTTTATATGATTTTTATTGATTTGGACATGCATTTGACAACTACCAAGGGAAGTATTATAGAGGACTTGGTAAAAGAAAAAAATTCGTGTGGCTTATATTCGTGCATTTGACAAATATCAAAGAGATATATGACGGAGGTATGATTTGTTTGAGAATATAAGGTGGAATCACGAAAGATTTTTCTATAATCAAAGTAAAACAAAGTTTATGGAATGCAATTTTAATGAAAGGGAAGTTGATTCTTAAGACGAGATGAAACTTGGAGATTGTCTCACACAAAAGTCATAAGTTTTAAGTATTTATTAATGATAATACAAAATAAAAAAGAATTAGGGGAGGATGTGAACCATGACATTTAAACATGGTGGAGTATTTGCAACAAATATAGTATCAGTTAAACTAGAAGACAACTTTCATCACACAACAATAAGACATGTTTTATTATATGATATTGAATGTAAGTTGGAAGAGGGGATATATTAGAAATTATAAATGACTGTATTTGAAAAGATTCAATCATTAATAACCTAACCATTAAAATATGCAAAGATAGAACACGTCGCATCAAATGATCGATATAGGGATTTCAAATTGGTCCTTTATCTATGAGGTGAATTTCAAATTGGTCCCTTATCTTTCATTTGTTTCTGACTGGTCCTACATGTTTTCGTAATTTTTCAAATTGGTCCCAAGAATATTAAGTGTGGTCATATGCCTCTCATTTCAAGATCAAATGCGACAAATACAAAGATATGAATTTCTTTTGACGAGTATTTTGATATCACCAACAAACGAGATCAAATTAAGTCCCAAAAGTGAGTAACTCGCTTCACGGTCAAATAAGTGAAATTAGTCATATCTCATTTCAAGTCTGAATGTGACAAGTTCAAAACTATGTGCTAACTCTTGAAAAGTTCTTTGTCTATCTAGTTAAAATCACTAACAAATGAGTTCAAATCGCATATCGAAAGTAGGTTTAAGATTAATTTGAAACATTATAAAAACATGTAGGACCAATTTAAAATAAATGAAAGATAAGAGACTAATTTGAAATCTACTCCATACATACATATGATACCAATTTGAGACTTTGGCCTATTTATTAATACCTTTTTAATATAAGGTTAAAACTAAATTTTATTTTACTATATATCAAATGGTTAACCTTAAAATAGAATGTAAATATGTTAACATTAACAAAACAATTCCTTTTACTATATTTTAAAACTAACAGTTTTATATTAGTTAGACACAATTAATATTAATTAAAATTTATGAAAAATAATACCGAATAATCCTTTTCCAACTAAAAAGCAAATTTAATATGTGCAAGTAAATTTTTTAAAAAAATAAAAAGGATTTGTCAACAAAAGTTGGTGACCGTTCATAGAATCTCTAGACATACTCGAACTGAACTCCCAAAACTCAACTTATCTATACTTTTGTAGTTTTGTTCAACCAAAAAAATAAATAAAATAAAATAAAAAGGATTTTAAAATTAATTATTTTAGGAGTATTTCTTATTAAGTCCCAATGTAATGCCCAAACATTGGCACGTTATTTCATTGACATCCACATCATATATCAGGAAACATTAACGTGTCTAAAGAATTGCGAAAATAAAATTTGACGACTTCAACGAATTTTATATAATCTCAATAACAAAATTTCAGTCAATCAATATCAATTAAAAACTAAAAATGACAAAGAAAGTCTCATTCCTACCAAAATTGAGTGTTCCGTAAGAAGTAAATAAAAAATAAAATAAAATAAGCATTGCTAAATCAACGTGACACAAAAATTATGGGTCATTTATTCCCAACCAGTAGGAGGAACAGATTCAACTGAGGGAGGAAGAACTTGTGGAGGTGGAACAGCAGCCTCACCCCAATCTCCTGCACCTACAATAAAAAGAAATGTGTTCAACAAAACAGGAACAATTGGGGTATAACGAAAGAAAAAATAAGCTAAATATAATCAACAAATTTGTTTAAATAATTAAATTTTGTAAATAATAATAGATTTTAGAGTAAATTGATGATTTAGTCTCTAAAAGATAATAAATTTATCAATTTGATCCATGAAAGATGTAATTACAATCAATTTAGTCCTTTTGTTAAGGTATTAATTCAAATTTAATGGTTATAAGTTTTTGAACTATATCAGATTTGTCATTTAAGTGTATATTTAACAAAAGGACTAAATTGATTGTAACGACATTATTTGGGGACTAAAACTTATAATTTTATCTTTCAAAGACTAAATCGAGAAATCTGTCATCGTCCTGAGACCAAAATAAAATTTACTCTAAATTCTAATTTCTAAGAAATGGAAATAGAAAATGAATCGGTGAATCATTAGATTCACAACTGATACAGGACTACTTTTGATTCAGCCATTGATTCATTTAATGGCATGTGACTCAATGCAAATCATAAGGAAATAAGGAAATGGATCAGTTGAAATACAGTATGACTGAAGTATGTTAAACGCAAGTAAAAATAATTATAGTTATCAGGTTTTTCAGTAAGAACTGTACTTCAGCATACCCACTCCCAAATCATAAGATTAAAATGTAAAGAGCATATGATTTTGATAATTATAGTCATCAGGTTTTTCAGTAAGAACATGGCCAGAGGAATTCTTTTGCAGCTCAGAATTGTATGAAAGAGTTAAGGCTTGATAGCAAACACATAATAGACTATCTGATTTTGGTTTATAACAAAAACAATTTGAATTGAGAGGAGAAAGATAGACATGCCTCATCATTTTTGTCACCTATAAGTCAAAATTATTTCTTCCTATTTTTTGTCTTTCTGGTCTTGTAGACAGAAAAGGGAAAGAAATTTGTTGCAACTTATGATATGATGAATTGAAGGAAATAAGATAGATGCCAACATTACAGAATGAAATCTATTTCAAAAAACTCAAAATGCAAGATATGAAAACTAGGCAATTATGGATACCGGCACCACGATGAGAATCAAACAGGAGTTCCAGTCTAAATTAAATATAAAACGAAGAAAGATCCAAGATTAGGGTAATAATTCTTACCGGCATCTGGGGTCCAGCTAACACCCGGGACAGCAGGAATTGGCGGTGGAACAGCTTCAGTCCACGGTTGATCAATGGCAGCAGGCCACTGGCCATCAGCAGGCAAGCCACCAATTGTAGTTGCATTGAAGTCTGTAATGGCATACTCTGGGGCAGCAGGTGCTTCATCTTCCTCCTGTTGTTTGGCCTCCTCAGGTTCCCTATAGAAGAATAGATCGACCTGCACAAAAGAATATTTGAACTTTGAAATTGAAGGGAATACGAAAAAAGAAAGGAAGCAAAACTAGTTCTTTCAATAAAAGAAGCCAAATTCAATCCTTTAGCTACCAAACAACTTATATTGGTGTATTGGTGGCAAGCACTTTACCATCACATCCCACTTATGCCCGGGTCGAATAGTCCCCCGCATTTGCAGTACCATTCTTGCAAGAAGCCAGAAGAGACATCCAATGCTATGTTTTCCCTTGTTATTGGCAGGAATCCCAATGTCAACATATCGCATGGGAGAATCAGTGTCACAGAATGCAATAGTTGGTATATTTCCAAGGGCACCTTCCTTAATAGGCTGTAACATAAATCAATACAACATGAAAAAAGTGAGATAAACATGTAAACAATAATGACAAAAAGAAACTTACATCCATTAACCAAATAAGGACATAGACACTTCTTCAATAATAATATAATGAGCTAATAACCTGATGATCTGTTCTTGGATCTGTAAGAATAAGAAGTCGTGGCTCATTGTATGATGTCTGGAGCTGATTAGTAAATGTACCGGGCGTGTGCCTTCCTGCAATGGCATGGGCACCGGTGTACTGAGCAAACTTAAGAACTGCTCTCTGACCATATGGTCTGGCAGACTGAACAATAATATCCTGAGGGTTCTCAATGGAAACAATAACCCTAGCAGCAAGCTGTAACTTCTCCCATGTTTTGCCAAGATTTATAATGTAGATACCTGATCAATAATCCTCATTAGAAAAAAGCAGATTCATCAACACTACAATATGCACTCTATTTCAGAAGGGGAAATGTTCTGGAAGGAAAAAAAAAACTTCCATAGAAGATATAGACAGCATTAATTAAAATCTTATATTAAAATAAATTTATGAGCCCCAAGGAAATTGTTGGACAAGACAATTCAAGGCAATGAATTTCATATTAGCAGAGCCGATACCAAAATTACAATACATATATATTATATACACACCAGCATCCTTCCTACGTACAAAAGACACATATTTAACAAAATTATAGAATATATTATTTCGGTAACATTATCAAAGAGTGCAGATTTAGAATATTTTGTAACAAAATAAACAATGAGCATTCGCCTGATAGTTGCTCTGACCAATTTGGAGCATCTTAGTTATTCACAATTCTAGATTCAACAATTCTACTTTCACCTTTTCGCTTTTTTCACCAATGTGGATATTAAATGACAATCACTTCGTGAAATAATTGCAATGCAGTTCTATCAATTCTCTTGTAAGATAAAAGTAAAACGAAGAGAGAATTTCATGATAAGGAACTCACCATCGTTACGTCGCTTGAACACATATCTCTCCATTTGGAAATCACAGTTTTTGGTTCCCAAATGCACTTCAGCAGCCAACATCATTTGGATGTCAGCCTCCTTCTGCGAAAGCTGCCGCGACGGCGCAGGGGTGGTAATGGTGGCCATGGCTTCAAGAAATTCGTCTACTTTCACAAATTAGAAGAGAGACAGAGAAAACTCGATTGCAGAATTTCAACTATGAGCTTCAGAGGAAATGGTGATTCAGGGCACACTGGGATTTTTGGTATAGAGAAGACGATAAAACCCTAATTTTGGAGTCAGTGATACAAATACCTATAATGGGCTTCCACATTTAGGCTTGAAGACTCTAAATGGGCCGGCCCACATGAAAATTAGGCTATATAACCACGTAAAACGTAGTGTTCTATTTCAACCCAAAAAAAATCCTCATGGTATTTTGCAATATTGACAACAAAAAAGGCTAAATACACTTCTGATCTTGTAACTTTTGCTCAGATCTCAATTTAGTCCCATAATTATTTTGGTGTGATTTTAGTGCCATATATTATTTGAGGTAATATAGGAATAAGTTTTTTTAGATCAAATCTTTTGTTATTGAATATTTGTATAGTTCTCTATAATTAGATGAATATACATGATGATATTAATTTTGTGTAACTTGAGTAGTGACTAGGATATTCACATGTTATTTAGGTATTATTTGAACTAATTTTATTTGACTTAGTCTTTTTGAAATCTCATTTAAATTCTTAAATTTGATTTTAAATAATTAGATATTTTTCTGTCATTATAATTTTTTTCTATATGATCAAGGGGTCTAAGCAAAAAGAACAAAAATCAAACAAAAATAAAAAAACAAAAGATAATCCTCTTAGTATCAACAAATATCTCAGTCATGAGAGTGGAGGGGGGGGGAGAATAAGGGATTAATCCTCTCATTCTATCCCTCTTATTTGAATAGTAAAAAAAAATAAAGGATAAAGGTTTTGAAAGATTCGATCAAAATTTTAATATAATTTTACAATTTTATCCTTTTTGTATTTTTTGGTTGATTAATCTTGTAGAATATTTTTATTTTTTTTATATTATTTGGTGGACTAATATGTATCCTTAAAAAAATGGAATTAGATGCTTATTACTTTTAAATATAAATTTAATTATAACTATAATAATAAATAAATAGTGAGTTTTTATTTTTGCCATATTAAATAAGGGAGATTTGCTAGATCCACATTATAAATTTTTTTTTTAGAAATAGATTAACATAATAATGGCTTAATTTTAAAGCATAGAAACTCGTTTATAACAAGAAAAGGGATGAGTATATTATTTGATATTAAAATAAAACTCAATTATTCAATTAGTGACAGAACTAAAGCAATGTTATTTGTGTAAAAGCAAAAACAAAATTCTTTTTTTTTTTAGGTAATGTTATGGTTTTCCCCGCCTATCCGTGTAACGGTCTAAGCGAAGACTAATCTCATTCGGGCTACAGAGACGAAACGGTCGTGCCCTCCCAACAATGTCGATTCTAGAGATAAAACAAAATCCTTTTTGGTATACAGAGAGGGCTAACAAAATTTATTTAATCTGAAATTCAAACGAGAAAAATAGAATTAAAGAATCATAAAACAAAATATATTTAAGGTAAATGTATTGATTTTTTCCTCAAACTTTACATCAATTGTCAATTTTGTCTCTAATTCCTTTTTACAGTCAATTTCGTCTCCAATGTTTAACATTTTGTCAATTTTATCCTTTACTCTTACTTTAGTAAAATATTAACGACAGAATCTACGTGGCTAATGATATATAATGTAAAATTGATAGAAAAAGAAACTTAAGTTCTAACTCAGATTGAAAAATAAGATGCAGTCTGTCATTAATTTATTGAAAAAAGTTAGTTAAAAGACAAAATTGATTAAAATATAAAATATTAGGGACAAAATTGACAATTGGTGTAAAGTTTGAGGATAAAACTAATATATTGCATATATTTAATTATAAAGTGAGACAAAAAATGAAAAAAAATGATTAAAAATAGAAAAAAGATTTATTAATTATTTAAAACTCAAACAAAAAAATATAATTAAATAAAAGTATAGGCATATGAATACCGAATAGGAATCAATTTGTTTAAATTTACATGCAGAGAAACACGAATAGATAAACAAAGAGAAGAGTCAAGGAGACAGTGCAGATTCTTTTAATCCCTTTCTATTATTCTCCCTAACCCAAAGAAGGAGCGATTTCTCTATCTTTCCCCTCCACTCCCTTTTTCCACTAGACACCCATTCAGCATATAATGTAGGGTACATGTTTTCCTATTAATGCAAAGATCCGTCTATTGAGGTATTAAATATTGAATTGTTATATATTTTAATTTATATAAAATTATGATTTTTTTCAATATTTTGACATAGTATTTTTGTTCTTAATTAAAATTAACATTAATATGTATAACATGTATATTATTTTAAATTTTAACTAATTTATGTGATAAATATTTGATAACCAACATGAAAGTTAACCCGTTTAATATCATCCTAAACTTAACATATTCGTAGTTAGCAATTCTATATATATATATATATA
>QANZ01005411.1:11638-39131 GCA_003254925.1 Chamaecrista fasciculata
AAAAAAAAAAACACATGAAATATTCTATAATTAATTAATCTCGAAATTCTTCTGCTTATGCACACTCGAGTCGAGGCTAACCTGAAAACTATATGTACTGTTCTCTCTGATTGTCATATATATTTAGATCACACAGAGAACAAACAAAAAAGAAAAAACTCTTTTGCGTCCAGATTTTTAAGATTCTCGCCACTAAAAATCCCCATCAAGCTCTCTTCTCGATCGTTGTCATCATCTTCAATCATCAATTTCAGATTACAGTAATAAGAACACCCATGGATAGTACTCATGGAAGAAACAGAGGTGGCTGGAATGCTGCAATCTTCATCATATGTAAGCAATATATAGATATATATATATACTAATTTGTGTGTATTTTAGAAATGAATTTATATATGGAATAATTTGTGAATATGATGATGATGATTTTTAAGCAGTTGTGGAGATGGGAGAGAGATTTGCGTTTTATGGGCTAAGTGGGAATTTAATTACATATCTGAGTGAAGTGTTGAAAGAAGGAACAGCTTTGGCTGCCAGAAATGTCAACACATGGGTTGGTGTTTCCTTCGTCTTCCCTTTGCTTATGGCCTTCCTTGCTGATTCTTATCTTGGTCGTTTCAACACCATCATTATCTCCTCCATCATCTATTTCTTGGTACATATTTTCTCACCTTATCTCCTCCAAAAATTACAATTTAGTCTTTTAATATTGGGAATATATTTTTTCGGTCGTTGTCTCATTTTTGTTTTTTTATAAACTTCAATTATTTAGTCTCTAAAAAATATAATCTGTGAGGATTAAATACGTAATATTTTTTTAGAAAATCGGAGACCAAAAAGTAATTTCAATATACAAGGACTGAATTATAAATTTAAGATAAATTTAAAAAATAAAATAAAAATTTCTCTTCCTTTATTTTATTATAGAATAGACTAATGTATATGTAATGTAATAGTTTATTTAAGGCCAAAACCTTAAATTGGTTCTTTATGTATGTGATGGATTTTAAATTGGTCCCTCATGTTTTATTTATTTTAAATTAGTCCTACATATTTTTATAATTTCTCAAATAGGTCCTAAATTTACTTTCGAAGCGCGATTTTACCTCATTTTCTAATGATTTCAACTGGGTGGAAAAATAACTTTTCAAGAGTTAGCACATAATTTTGAACTCGTTGTGCTCGAACTTAAAACGAAATTAAAGATATGACCAATTTTGTTTGTTTGACCGTGAAATGAATTATTCACTTTCGAGATTGATTTCATCTCATTTTTTGATTGTTCTAAAATACTCGTCGAAAGAAATATGTAACTCTATATTCATAGCATTCGAATTTACAACGAGAGAGATATATGATCACATTCAGTATTTTTAGGACCAATTTGAAAAATTATAAAATTATTTAAGACCAATTTAAAATAAATAAAACATTAAGGGGTCAATTTAAAGTTTTAGCTGTTATTTAATTATGACTTCACCTCATACAATTTTGTGCAGGGGATGGTGTTATTAACGCTATCGGTGTGGGTGATTCCAATGCGAAGTCGGAAGGCAGTGTTTTTCACGGCGCTTTATATATTGGCAGTAGGAGAAGGAGGACACAAGCCGTGCGTTCAAACTTTTGCGGCGGATCAATTTGACGAGAAATCGCCACAACAAAGAATTGCCAAAAGCTCTTTCTTCAATTGGTGGTACATGGGAATTGTAACCGCCGCTACATCTGCCATTTTGCTTGTTATTTATGTCGAGGTAATTTATCTTTCATTTTATTTTATCTTGTATTACAATTTTAGAGCTCTATGATTTGTTAATCTCTTAAGGTTATTCTATGATGAAAAGTTTGATTCTTGACATGAGATGCAATGAGTCATGAGCCAATAAGATAATGACACGTGGAAGAGTTAGTTGTATGTAACTCATGATGTGACTCCATACACAGTTTTGATTGGTTAAAAAATTATTTTCTTTTTATTTTTTAACATTAAATTACATCAATGACTATAATTATGCTACATCAGCAATTGCATCCCATGTCAAGAATTAAACTTTGCATATTAGACTAACCCATTTTTTAAAATAATATAACATTTTAAAGAAAATGTAAAATTAGGGAAAATTACATTTTGATACACTGTTCTATGAATCGGTTTCACTTTGGTACCATGTTATTTCAAAAGTGACACTTTGGTATCTTGTTCTTTGCAACTGTTAACACTTTGGTACCCAAATTTATTATCCAGTTAAGTTTTGACGGCGAAGTCCCACGTGGCCATCACATGCACAGTAAAAACACCTAAATATCCATTTTCTTTACATTTTTCAGAATTTGTGAGCGTTTTATCGTTTGAATCATGAAAAATGAGAGAAAAATGGACATTTGAGTGTTTTTACTGTGCACGTGATGGTCACATGCGACTTCGCCATCAAAACTTGATAGAAAAATAAATTTTGGTACCAAAGTTCTAACTGTGTAAAGAGCAGGGTACCAAAATGTCATTTTTTAAAGAACATGCTACCAAAATGAAAATAGTCTATAGAATAGAGTACCAAAGTATAATTTACCTTTAAAATTATAATATCTAACATTGATAGTCAAAAGAATACATTTCTTTAGTAATTAAAATGTTATAAAATTAATTAATAACGTTAGGTCTTTAATCAATACTATGCTATCAATTTAGTTGAAAATTACACGAAAGGACTAGCTAATATTAATGATTAATGATAAAAAATAAATGTGCGGATCATATTAAAATAAACTCTTAAAAAGTCCAACTTGAGTAAAAGTCAATGTATATAACATTCCACTTTATAACTTGTTAGAAAACAGCTATTAATCTCTTTAAATTAAATAATTATTAAAGAGTATGAGAAATAAATGATCATTTTAGTCCTAAATATATATCTTAATATTCATTTTGGTCCTTTATATTTCAAAATATTCAAATTGGTTTTAAATTTTGGCAAAATATTTCATTTTGGTATCAAATTAATGAATATGATCATATTTATCTCGTTTCAACTTTGAACGTGACGAGTTCAAAGTTACATATTATTGTCAAAGAGTACTTTCTCTATCTAGTTGGAGTTGTCAATAAATAAGATCAAATCAATCCTGAAAGTATATCGCTCGTTTCAAAGTCAACAAGTGAAATTGATTACATTTCTCTTGAATCCAATTCAAATGCGGTGAATTCAGAGCTACAAGTTACTTTTAATAAATCCTTTGAACTTGAAATGAGAAACGAGAAAAATATGACCAAATTCAATAATTTAAGACTAAAATGAAACATTTTCCCAACATTTAAGACCAATTTGAAATTTTGAAACATAAAGAACCAAAATCACCCTTTAACCAAGTATATTATTAAAAAAATGAATAGTTCTCTACTAAATTTTTTATTTTATTATATTAGGATATTTTAAACCACTTTACTTGTTTTAGTGACATTTTTGTTTTTCTACATTTTAGGATAAAGTAGGGTGGGCCATAGGGTTTGGCATATTAGCAGCGGCTTTGGCCGTGGCATTTGTTATTTTCTTGTTAGGTATAAGGAAGTACAAGAAACAAGGGCCTTTAGGAAGTCCTTTCACCGCCTTGGCGCAGGTGGTTGTAGCGGCGGCCAAAAAGTGGCGCGTGAATGAGACGCGCGACGGAAGAGACATTTGTTGTGGAGATGCATTGGAAACTCAAGCTAACAAGACTATGAATATTATCCGCACCAAACATTTCAGGTACTCACTACGAGAAATATTATTGTTAAAAATTATAAAAATATTTATCTTAAAATTTGTTGTTAATACTTAATAATCTTAAAATTATTATAGCTAATAGTCTATGAAGTATATGAATACTGATCCAAGAAACAACACAGATACAGACACATTGACACGTCAAATTCTTAAAAGGCCAAACTACAAATTTAGTCATGTAACTTTGCTCCAAGTCCCAATCAGTACTATATCTTTTTTTGTCTCGAATTTGGTCTTGTATTTCTGCTCCAGGTCTCAAATCAGTCCTATATATTTTTTGTCTTAGTTTTGGTCCCATATGTTTTGAAAATCTCCCACCGTTAGTCCTCCATCCATTTTAAATTACAGTTTAGTCTAGAAAACTTCAAGTCCCTTTCACTTCAGTCCTTGACTATCAAAACGAAAGTTAAAGAGCATCCCTGAAGATTCTCAAACCTTACATCTTGGTCCCTAATCCATGAACTATTCATGAAATGGAATAGAATTGCAAAAAAACACAAATTAAAGCAAATGACAAAGAGACCAAAACTGAAAATGTAGAAAATTTAAAACCCATCGGAAAATGCCCCAAATTTGAAAATCCAAACTTTTGACGAGGGAGGTGATAGAAGAAAGTTTGGATTTTCGAAAGTTCTTTCTTAAAGTATTTGAGGGCAATTATTTGAATGAAATTTTAGTGAGGATTGGGGTTTTTGGATGAGTTCTTGAGTTTCTCAGCGATTTTCGTACGTTTTTCGACGAGTTTGGGGCATTTTCCGGTGGGTTTTAAATTTTCTGTGTTTTCAGTTTTGGTTCCTCTGTCATTTGCTTTAATTTGTGTTTTTTTGCATTTCTTTTCCATTTCATGAAGAATTCAAGGATTAGGGACCAAGATGTAAGGTTTGAGAATCTTCAGGGATGCTCTTTCACTTTCATTTTCATTGTCAGGGACTTGAAGTTTTTAGGACTAAACTGTAATTTAAAATGGAAAGAGGACTAATAGTGAGAGGTTTTCAAAACATATGGGACCAAAACTGAGAGAAAAAAAGATATAGGACTAATTTGGGACCTGGAGCAAAGATACAGGACCAATTTCGAGACAAAAAAAGATATAGGACTGATTTGGGACATGGAGCAAAGTTACAGGACCAAATTCGCACTTTGGCCTTCTTAAAATTACATAACACGACACTATATACATCATATATATATAAATAATTAAAAATCTATAAATTTTAATAAAAACTTAAAAATTAAAATATTCATTCATAATATGTGTAATTATTTTTCACAATTTGTTATGTTAAAATCACAAAAAAACGATTTTGTATTCTGATATTTATAAATATGTGTCATACGAGTGTTGGCACAGTGACACGCCCTCAAAATAAAAGGTTCATGTTTTTAATAGTATATTTCAGTCAAATACAAGAATGATAGAAATACTAAAGCAAGATTCGATTTTCTAATGAAAAATTTATGGAGAGATTTTTGTAGAAAATAAAAAATTTAAGAGTCAAAAAGTCTTTTTTTTTTTTGGTGAAAATCAAAAATTCTATTATTAATTTGTGAACTTCAACAAGCTTTTTACATAGTAGTAAAGTCTAAGAAAAATTATGCAATTTTAAGTCTAAAAATAATATATATAATGCAAGTTTTTTCTCGTATAACCAATCTTGAGAGACAACGAATATAGAAAAATCTTAATAAAAATTATAGAATAAAATAATGATTTAGTCCTTAAAAAGACTATAGATATTTTAGTTTAGTCCCTGATAGATAAAATTATAAGACTGATCTTACTAATGAGGGTAATAAAATTATTTGTGAAGCTAGCAAATAGAATTAGTCCTTTTGTTGATATTGTAACTCAACATTTAAGGTTAGAAATTCAAACTTAATGGCTAATACGAATTTCTAACCTTAAATGTTGTTAAATACAATATCAATTAAATTTAGAATCACATCAAATTTGTCATTAAATTTCAGTTAACATCTTTAGAAAAGGACCAAACTTATTGTAATTGCATTTTTCAAAGGTTAAATCTTAAAATTCAACCTTTTAGAGACTAAATTAAAAATTTTATTATTTTACCATGTTTTAATTTAGAGATCAAATAAGGCAAAAGTATTCATGATACTTCTAAAGTACGAGGTCAGTTTCAATTATATTCCAAAGTTTTTTTAATCAATTATACTCTCAATCTTTTATTTTATTTTTTTTGTGTTAATTATACCTCCAATTTAGGAGTACAGTTGACTCCAATATAAAATATTTGGGGTACAATTGACAAAAAAAAATTTGGGAGTACAATTAAAACTTACTTCATATTCTTGGGGTATAAGAGTATTTTTTTCGATCAAATAATTAATTTGCTCAAAATTGTATGTCATGAAACGACAAACGTGTAAAGAACATTATTTAAATTTACTTCTTTTGTATTTACAGATTTTTAGACAAGGCAATGATAATTGATGACATAGATGCATCAAACAAAACCAGAGATCCATGGAGGCTATGCTCACTAACCCAAGTGGAAGAGACAAAGCTAGTGCTAGGCCTCATACCCATATGGCTAGTAAGCCTATACAGCAACATAGTCCAAGCCCAAACCTCAACCTACTTCACCAAACAAGGCAGCACAATGGTTAGATTCATAGGACCCCACTACACTATCCCACCAGCATCCCTTCAATGCATCTTAGGCTTATCCATCATCATCTTCCTCCCAATCTATGACAAATTCATTGTGCCCATGGTTAGAAACTTCACAAGTAACCCCACAGGCATCACTATGCTTCAAAGAATAGGAATAGGCCAAGCCATATCTATTCTTAGCATGCTTGTAGCTGCCATTGTAGAGACTAAAAGGGTCCAAATTGCAAGTGAACACAACCTCTTGGATAGCCCAAAGGCAATAGTGCCAATTAGGGTTTGGTGGTTGGTCCCACAATACATTCTCTGTGGGCTTTCTGATGCTTTTGCCATTGTGGGCCTTCAACATTTTTTCTATGATCAAATGCCTGAGGCCATGAGAAGCATGGGGGGTGCATTTTATATAAGCAATGCTGGGGTTGGAAGTTTTGTTAGTAGTGCAATTATATCTATTGTGGTGGATGCAAGTGGAGGGAAATGGCTTGGGAGTAATAATCTTAATAGGTCACATCTTAGTTACTTCTATTTCCTTCTTGCTGGGTTAGGGGTTTTGAATTTGGTTGTTTTTGTTGTTGTTGCTAAGAGGTATGTGTACAAAAGAATTGAAGGGGATGATAATGGTGAAAGGGAAGAGAAAGAGATGGTGGATTTCAATGGGCATGCCAATCAACATTTATAAAGATGAAGCACTTGGCTATACACACACATATATATATGATATGATGGTTTTGTATTACTTAATGGTATATGTACCCTATTTACTAGTGGATGGAAGAGTAGTTTGGGCTTTTTTGTGTCTCCAAGAATCAAATGTCAATTATTGTTTTGTATCATAAGGTTCAAGCAATTAATAGATAAAGTTGGCCCTCTTGAGTGCATTATAGTGAGTATTTGACTATTTTCATAGTTGTTTAAAGCGTTAAGCGTAGTTGTGAAGCATTTCTTCATATATTTAATACTTTTTAGGAATATTTGTGCATGTATTCTTGAAGAAATTTAGTTTTAAGTAATAGCAAGTTTAATGATAAAGATTAAAAACGTGAAATATAAAGATTATAGGTTAAAGGTTCATTTTGGTCCTAAATGTATGTTCTAATGTTCATTTTGGTCCATTATGTTTCAAAATGTTCAAATTGGTCCTAAATGTTGGTAAAATGTTTCATTTTGGTCCAAACTATTGACTATGACTTGTTTCAAGTTCAAACGTGACGAATTTAGAGCTACGTATTGTTTTCAAAGAGTAATTTCTCTACCCAATTGGGTCGTCAGCAAACAAGGTCAAATCGGTCTTAAAAGTAGACAGCTCGCTTCATGGAAAAACAAGCAAAGTATTAAGCCAATTTCAATTGTACCTCTAAATTCTTTTGGGTCAATTGTACTCCAATATTTCACAATTGAGTCAATTGTACCTCCAAATTGGAGGTAGAATTGACAAAAAAAAATATTGGAGGTACAATGGATACAAAAAAGAAAAGATTTGGGGTATAAGTGATTAAAAAAAAACTTTTGTGGTAAAATTGAAACTTACACTATACATTGGGATACAATTGACCAAAAACAATTTTGAAGGTATAAGTGAAACTGACCTCGTATTTTGAGGGTGCCAAGAGTACTTTTAACTAAAAAGAATAAAAACTCATTAAGATATGGCTATATTCAATAATTAAAGACTAATAATTAAACCTATTAAAAAACATTAAAGATTAAAATAGAACTTTTAAAAAATGTTAAAGATTAAAACAAAATAAAAAAAATATTAGAGATCAAAACGGAATTTGGAGTAAACATTAGGGACCAAAACGGGGTTTTCACCTTTAAAATTTTAAAATGCTTTAGCAAAGGGAAGAAGGGCTTTCATTTTCTCCTCCTTAGCTTCAGTAGTCGTCTAACGCTCGCAGCTCAGGTCTCACATTCTCCTATCTTCGATCATTCTCCTCCTTGCCAGAACCGGTTTCTGGTTGCCGCCGACGCCGTAACGCCGTTCAGGTACATACTTCCTTCTTCCTCTGTTTCAGATCCGATATCGGATTCAATTAGGGCTCGAAAATCTGAACCTGCTCTGCTCACCGCATTTCTCCTTGTATTTAATGAAGAACAACATTTTTTTGTTCATTTCGTGTTCATTGTTCCGTTTAGCCGTTTCTGGTTTGATTCCCTTTGGCCATGTTCATTGTTCTGCGCGCCGTTCCTGGTTTCTCTTCCGTAATTTAGAGATTTTAGATGATAACTTGTAAAAATACGTTCAAGAAGAATCTTCTTTACTTTTAATGTTCATTTATTTGCAAGGTTATTGTACAGCATTTGTTGGTTCTTCATTACAAATATCTGCTTGAAGATGATGTATATATCTCCTGAGGTTTTCCCCTCTTCTATATTTTTTTATTTAGGATTTGAATCCTTATCCATTTAATTAAGAATTATAGAACATTTTGATTTACTTGCATATTGTTTATTTGCTTAGCTATCTTATTTTTGTAACTCTTTGTAAGTAATTTAATATTTAGATTTATATTTGGATTTCCATTTTTTAAAAACTTTATGGTAATTGCTTTGGCAGTTGACATGGGATACTAAATTCCATATTCATGATCAGATCCTGTCACCAACTTTTGGCTTGTAGACCAAACTTTTAAATAAATAAATTTGGAGAAGCTTATCTAAAGTTAAATTAAGGTAACCTGCTCACTTTTGCCTTGAATCATGCTGGGCTGGTCATTTGTCTTTACATGTTTTGGCATTGAGTTGATTTAATCAGAAGATATGTGGACTCTTTGGCTGAACACTAATTCATTTTTACTTGTAGATGACATTGACATTTATAAGAAATTGAAAAGAGCGAACCTGAAAGAGCTGGATGGCAGTGAGTGCAAACTTTTTCTAATGACTAATGATGTCCTGACCTCCATGATGATTTAGTATAGCTGTGGCTGATTAATTTGTTACAGGTGTCTCAGCTATTTGTTGCTTTTGGAGAATCGCCTTTCTTGCCAATGCATATTTCTTTTCTAA
The DNA here is from genome assembly GCA_003254925.1 of Chamaecrista fasciculata. NCBI lineage: Eukaryota > Viridiplantae > Streptophyta > Magnoliopsida > Fabales > Fabaceae > Chamaecrista > Chamaecrista fasciculata. Next base: position 21,038 of record QANZ01005411.1, read on the forward strand.
GATTTTTGAATAGGAGCATCGAGTGCATCAAGCATGATGTTGGTCAGACTTTTTCTTGCATTTTCTGCTCCCAACCTACCATGGATACAAATGGGAGGTAATTTGGTTTAGTCTTCCTTTTACTGTATTTTATGGTGAACGAAAGAAAGGTGGAGGATACATTGTTAATACTTAATAGTTTAGCTGCAGGCAAGTGCCATATGGTACCATTGAATTTCCCATTGAGTCCTAACCTTGGGAGCATCCTACATTGTGTAAAACATTGCAAATAGTAGCCAATTAGAAAGTCCTGATATTGTTGCACTATTTGTAACTGTAAAAGATAGTATAGAAATAGAGATCAATACGTTTGTTTTACTTTCTGGCACAATGTTATTATGGTGTTTATTTATTATCTCTTTCTAGGACTTTTTGTGAAGAGGAAGTACTTTCGCCATCTGCAAAAGATCATATATCAACTATGCGAAAAGAGTGCCAATCAAATCCTCAAGACGAGTCAAGAGTGAGGAATTTTGGTGATAAGAATGGTCCACAAGCTGTTTACATTGTGTTGGATAATATGCTAAAGGACAGTTTAGACCGTCTGCAGAAGATGAGGTTAGCTTTGATATCATAAAATTCAATTCGGGAGATTGTATTAATTTTTGTCAGTCAACTTTTAAGTATTATGTATTAAGAATATTGCAGGAGTGCAAGATTATTTACATCTCTTCATTACATTTTATGCTATCTATTTTACATTTATTTATAAGTATAAATCTATATCTATATCTTTGGGGAATAGTGCCCGTGATTAACAGTGAAAGGTGTACATACTACCTTGTTCTGGATGCTGTGCCTCCCAAGCCTACAGAAGAGGGAGTGTACTCTGACAACAGTCTTGAATAAATACTGACATTATCATACAAAGTCTCATTTTCTGTGTGTATGGTACTAAAATGCTATAAATCCCAAAATAAATGGCCTGTTTTTTTCTTACATGAAAATTTGCAGGAAAAGCATATCTTTGGCTAAGATCAGTCTTCTGGGGTATACATGTGAATATAAATACACTGATCATGTGGCCATCATTAAGCGATTGTGTGTGGAAGGTAAGGTGGGAGCAGCTCTATGGCTTAGGAGCAAACTGATGCAGAAAGGTTTTCTTCCTGATGTATTTACCCACAACCATATTGTAAACGGGCTGTGCAAAGTGGGTCTTCTTGAGGAGGCAGACTGGGTTTTTAAACAGATGTTGGAAATGGGACCCTCTCCGAACTGTGCCACCTACAACACTCTCATTAAGGGTTGTTGCCTTACTAATAATGTAGATAAAGCTCTCAATCTGTTTGATACCATGGCCCGTACTGGTATTCAGCCAAACAGGGTTACTTGTAACATACTTGTACATGCATTGTGTGGGAAAGGACTTTTGAAGGAAGCTAAAGAGCACATTGAAAAAATATTAGATGATGATAATGGTGCCGGAAAAGCAGATTTAGTTACCCAAACTATATTTATGGATTATCATTTTAAGAATGGAGCTCCAATTCAAGCTCTCAAACTTTGGGATGAGATGCTCATTAAGAATAAAAAAGCAGATACTGTTGCTTATAATGTTCTCATCCATGGATTTTGTATCAACCAAAACATGAATCTTGCATATGGATATGCATGTGAAATGCTTAAGAAAGGCCTGCTTCCTGATGTGTTTACTTACAATACCCTTATTGGTACTCTTTGCAAGGAAGGTAAAATTGATGAAGCTTGCTATATTCTTGATGTTATGTCCAAAATGGGGGTTTTGCCTGATCTAATTTCATTCAAGGTTATGATTCGAGGCCTTTGTTTTAATGGATATGTTGCCAGAGCTAAACAGTTGCTTCGATTTATGGTGGAAAATTCAATGGTGCCTGAACCTTTAGTATGGAACCTTATAATTGACTCCTATGGGAGATGTGGAGATCTTAGTAATGCATTGTTTATGAAAAATCTGATGCTGGCTTGTGGTGTTCGACCCAATATATTTACTTATAATGTACTAATTCATGCACAAATTAAGAGAGGAAACATCGATCATGCTTACTCTTTGAAGGAAGAGATGGTTTTAAATGGTCTCTGTCCTGATTTAATTACATACAATTTATTGATAGGTGCTGCTTGTTCAGAAAGCCTTCGTTCTGCACTTTTGTTATATGATGAGATGGTCAAAAGGAGATGTGAGCCAGACTTGATTACTTACACTGAACTAATTAGAGGGCACTGCCTGAGTGGTAACATAAAAGAGGCAGAAGAGCTTTTTGCCAAAATACAGAAATCTGGTTTATTGAGCGATCATGTTCCAGTTCAGATTCTTTTCAACAAATACTGCAAACTGAGAAAACCAGTCATGGCATTTAACCTTTATCAGGACTGGTTAGCGAGTAAACAACATAGTCATCTTTACTAAATCGACTAGTAGCTTTAGACTTTCCTGAGTCACAATTTCAATGAACGGAAACCATGCTTGCTTGAAAGTCCTTTTTGTTTCTGGGATTCAGACTTTCACTAAAATAGGGGTGGTTCTCTGGTTTTGGCTCAAATGAGCAACAAAGTCTCTAGGTATGTATCTCTGCAAACAGCATGCACAACTTGTTTCTATCTGGAGAGAAGATATTGGCTCTAGTTCAATCCTTTTGCGGAAGACTGTACTATTAAGGTAAGTGAAATATTCTTTTTATTTTGTTTGGTCAAGTCATTTGAGATGTTTTGATCATTTATGAATATCTGAATAATTTGAGCTGATAAACTTCTTATGGTTCTGGAATTAACCTTTGGGGTTGGTACTTGGTAGAACAATCTGGTCATGGATCCCAGGTTTCTAGTGAAAACTTCAAACTTGGTTTTCCTTATTTTCTTTATATAGTTTCCTTCTTCATATCTGTTATTGTCCTTTGGAATTTCTTCAAGCCAACTGTGAGGTTTTTGTTAAATTATTGTTTACCTTTGTTGTTTCTAGCCCAAAACTTAATTTTTGTTTTAGAATTTAGAGTCAGCTCTATACCCTGTATGTTTGAATTGATACAAGTCAACAATGATTAAACTATTTTCTGGTTTTGGTGAAAAATCAAAGATAGGTATCATATGTTGTAGATACAAGTGATTCTGACATTTCAAGATTCGGTTCTTGTTATTTTGGTCATTTGGTGTAGAGTGACACTTGGGTCATTTTCTGTGTGCAGCATTCTTTGAGACGCCAAGAGATGATACAAGGGATAAAATGAATTCAGGTAACACTAAGCTTGTGTTTGGATATTATTCTCTATTGGAAAATGTTTTTGAAAATAGTAAATCATGGAACTAATGGGAAGAGAAGCTCCAATATGAATCTGAAGTTTCACATAATCAATGTTGACTAAGAGGTTGCATCATATCCCTTGTTGTAGAAAAATTGTTCGAGTTGAAATGAACTTCCAACTTAGTGAAATAATGCTAAAAGTCCACTGGTTTAATTAGTTTGAAAAACTGGTAGGGATATCCAAGAACAAACATATTTTTTGGAAACATTCCTATAATGAATTCCCTCAGAACTTCAACAGCTAATAGAATATGCAGAATTGTAATCAATAGAACATGTCATATATATGACTAATTACAGTATTAGACACGATGCTACTGTTGTATTTACTAGTTAGTATTCAAGAGAATAATAATAATACTATTTGCTTATGAAGTGAAAGGAGGCAGTTGATTGTCATTGAAGTATTTTGATGCTTGACCTGGCACAGCAATTCTTTAATTCTCCATTTGAACACCACTTTTCCTGCTGGTTGATATTATTCTGTTAATTAGATATTAGCTGTACCAAGTCATTTTGATTTGTTAGGCCACCCATCAATGATGACAGGTACCCAAGTAACAATTTATCATAGGAATTGGAATTTGTTGAACCTACATGGCCACCTTTGCTAATTTTCTGTATAAACTATATAGCGTGGGAGTTTTGTGTGACAGGATCTGCACATTTGTTCTTCAAATCTATAATTGATTCATCTTTAATTTTTTTTATTCGTTTTCTCAAGCAAAGAATGTTTGGCTGGTTTTTCTATTTTTGATGCTTCATGTTTTGTTTAATTAGATTTCCATTGTCTCTTTGGATGAATCCTCAATTTCTCATTATTATTTCGTTAATCAATAGGAATAGTTGGAAAAGTGCCGCATTACTTTGTGGAGGATATCATTAGGAAATTTGAAAAATTATCATGCATAATTGGCACTGCAATTTGGAACAAGGATGTGCATAATGTCAAATGGCTCAGACTGAGAGACTCTCTTTAGGTATGTGCTATCTTGTGTTTTTGGCTTGTTTCCATACTATTAGATGATAAGACACGTTTAGTTTGCATAGCTACCTATGGTTGACTTGGGTCACTTTCTATAGGTTCTCCTATTAAAAAATGTGGAGGAATTTTTTTGAAAAACCCAATCTTGTGGAGTTGAGTTGGAAAAAAAATAAAAAAAAACACTTGTCAGTTATCAAGCTTTTATTGTAAATTTTAATAGTAAGCACTTGAAAACTGTACTTACATTTCGTCCATACATGACATTCATGTATTGACTTGGAGCTTCTTTCCTTTTGAATTTGATCTTCTACAGGAATTTATTTGCAGCCACAAGGAGTTGTGACTGACCTAACCCAGCTAGCAAGGCTGTATATATCAGGTGGCTGATCACCCATATTACTTATTCTTCCTTGTAATTATGAGGTAGATGATTATACGCCAAAAACTGCTCCAGAAGTATAGGTTTTATGGTACTTTTTGGGGCCATGGGAGGCTTTAAGTGTTTAATGCCAGACTAGCACTATCGTGTGGGGCATGAAAGTGTCATTGGAAGACGTTGTGCTTGAAAACCCTTTTGACTGATTAAAAAGCTGACTTTGAAGATTGAGGTAAACTGTCTCTGGGTGAAAGGATATGTGCTTTCAGGCTGGCCAAAGGAATTATTAATTGAAAAAGAAAGAACGAAAATTACATCAGGTAGGCCAACAAGTGTAATTACTAGCGGAGACTGTAATCAAAAGAAAATTACATCATAGCTTTAGGCTCTGTTCTGCTACATCAATAAAATTGGGGGAAGATTCTTGAAGTTCATCTGTTTATAAAGTTGATAAGTTCAACTTTAATTGGTCTATAATTATGCTATGACATTTAAATTTTTAAATTTTGTAGTCTTAATTTACAAAATACACTATTCTAATAGATTTCAGTAACTTAATGGCTTTGTGAACTTCAACAATCCTCTTGCAATAAAATCACTCCTACCTGTGATTGTTGGGTAGTGACCATTCTTCCACATTGATGAGCTTGGGCTATTGTGCTTGCACCACAAAATATTTGCTACAAGTTAGTGTACATGTATTGGAGAATAAGAGAAAGGAAATAATTGAAATTATATGTGGATGACAATTTTGATGCCAGTTTAGTTTTATTTGCTTGTTGTAAATGTGATTAATGTGTACTTATTGCCTCTGTTATACTCTACGTCTCTAAGATAAATAGACCATGTCAACAAACTCATAAGAATATCAAAGAACAAAGATGAGCTTCATTGAAAACTATTTGATATGCTTAAAAATCTATTTAAGACTGAGTTAGTTTAATTATCTCTTGTTGTAATGAGTTTACCTAAAAAAATTTCCTAATTGTAACTAGGTTGGGAAGGTCAGCAGTTTTTGCGTCTTCTTTAACATGCTCTCTAGAAATGGTCATTTTTTTTCTTGTCATTGTGATTACTCAAAGGTTACAACTTCTAATATCTTTAAAAAGAAAATGTTTACATTAGGACTGAATAATCAATAATTGTGTTGTAAGGAAAATGATTTAAAGCTCATAGCATTGAGTGTGGGACTCCCCAAAAGTTATTTTTCTTGGTGAGTATGCCCATTTTTGTTGACGTCATATTGAAGATTTTAAGAGTCAAATAGTGGTTTTTTTTTTTGTTTTTTATTTTTGGCCTGAGAGTCAAATAGTGGTTATCTTTCGACTTATCCTTGTTTTTAGATATTTACTTAATATTTTTTCGAAATTTATTTAAAATGTCATTGACTTGTATTACTTTTTAAGGATTGGATTATTATTTTACTCTTGTTTTTTTATTTCCTCGCTTTAATTTCTTTCTTTTCTTTTATTTAGTGCTTTGATTTGTCAGTAAAATTCATGTCATTTCTCAGAAAATATTATTTCAGAAATTTGATTTTAAGCGAGATTTAAAATTACAAATAAACATTTTGACCAAATCATTAGCTCAAGTAACAATTTCACCCTTATAAAATATAAAAGTTTAAATTGAAAAATACAATTATAAAAAGAACTACAACTGAAATTTTGAAAGCTAAAAAATATTGGCTACAAAATAAAAAGTCAAAATATTGAGATTAATAAAATCCACCATTCTATTTCCTTTGCCAATAAAATGGCTGTCGCTTTCACAATTTTCTCACTTCGTCAATTTCCAAATTTCCTTTTTGAAATTATGATTCCTTTCAATCAAGTTCTCTCTCTCTCTCTCACACACATATTAAACTTCAATTACGTTTCGAAATTCAATATGTATTTGGTACTATCACATCTCATAAGAAAATATTCCTCTCATAAAATATGTCACATCTTGAGATTATGTGAACAAAATAGAAAAGGCAACGAAAAACTCGATCAGTGACAAGATTCATATTTATATACATATATGTGATCCAGCTCCATCACATTGGTACCAATCCTCCCAAATTTTCTTTCAAGAATCAAACAAACTTTCACTTAATTTGCTTTTGCTTCTAATAGTAGCACATATTACACTTTTTTCCAGATTCGTATCTTCTTCATTTCCTTTAGTAAAAAAATTGTAGTCTATTATTTTTTTTTTTAAAAAAAAGAAACAAGGAGAATGAATGAACCCCCAAACAAAATAATTCAATTATTTATTGTACATTTTTATCTCAAATTAATACTAGCAATTTTTTTAATAAATAGAAATTATTGGAAAGGCTTATATTGATTTGAAAAAATTTAATTTAAATTGCTAATAAAAGTTGGCCCATTTAATAAGGAAATTGACTCATAATCCATAAGGTTATGAGTTTGGTTCTCGTTGTCGATGTGAAAGCCTTGTTGGTAAGCGATCTGTAAGTACCTTTAAGCGCTAATAGAGCTTGGAGACATGTCCTAGCTTTGGTGAGTCCCCGAGACCCATCTCACTTAAACTTTCATCAATTTTATCGCTAGTATTAATAATTAGAACTAAAATTTATTAATATATAATTATTCTCATAACTTGTAATATTGTTGCAATGAATTCTTTAAATGCTATACAATTATTATGACTATAATACTATAGTATGTCATGTAAGAATTTTTTTTTTAAGAAAAATCATAACAATGGGAATTCATTAAGTTTTTGTCACCTTTTAAATTCAAGAGTTTTATGGTCTATAACGGAAGGTTATGGAGCTAAGGGGGCGTTTGGTACACGGATTATTTTTTCAATCCCGGGAATCACATCCCCAGGAATGTGATTCCCAGAAATAAGATTCCCAGGATTATAAGAATGTCTGTTTGGATGAGTTAAAATAATCCTAGGATTATTTTGCAATATTCCCAGGAATGTTACAATCTTATGTTTGGTTCAACTTTGATATTCCTGAGAATGTTTAATACTTTTACAAATATGCACTTGACTTTTTATTCTCAACCAACCAATAGTTTATCAAATGTAGAAATTCTTCAAAAAAATTCATGAGAAAAATACTATATCATAATTAAAATTTTTAAATAACATTATTAGATTCATGAGAAAAATACTATTTCATAACACAATGTCCATAATTCTCAACATAATAAAATTGTCTAAAAAAATCTCACTCAACAAAGAGTTGTAAAATGACAAAGATGAAAAGTGACCGGGGTTTGTAGAGAAAGAATTAATTAATTAGAGGAAATTTATTAGGGGTAATAAAGTAATTTTGGATGGAAAAAATAATCCCATGTCATGGGATTAGACTAATCCCACCCCCTAGGGTGGGATTAGAAAATAGCTATTTTAGGAAATTATCCTATTCCTGGGAATACAATATTCCCGGGACTAATTTTCCAATCTGCGTACCAAACGCGGGATTACTCTAGTCCAGAGCTCATAATCCCGGGACTATCTTTTCAATCCGTGTACCAAACGCCTCCTAAGTGTTATACATTATTTACTTCTATTATTATTATTAGGGTAAATTATACTTTGGTACCTTATTCTGTGAACTAATTTCACTTTGGTACCATGTTATTTTAAAAGTGACACTTTGATACCCTGTTCTTTGCACCGTTAACATTTTAATACATTGTTCTTTCAAAAGTGACATTTTGGTATCCTGTTCTTTGCACCATTAACACTTTAGTACCATATTCTATGGACCGGTTTCTCTTTGGTACCCTATTTTTTTCATGATTCATTATCCTATTCTATCTTTTTTAGGATACCAAAGTGTTAACAGTGCAAAGAATAAGATACCAAAGTGTTAACAGTGCAAAGAATAAGATACCAAAGTGAAATTAGTCCATAAAATAGATACTAAATTATAATTTACCCTTATTATTATTGTCCCCAAATATTTTTTTTAGTGAGATAAAATAAATTTATTTGACCTCACTCAAGAAACTTCATATAATCGTCATCACTTCAAAAAAAGAAAAAAAAGAAAAAAGGAACTGTTCAATCACTGTGTGCTCAAAATGTTCAAACTAGCTAAGGTCATTGAACGGTAGAGACAAAAGTTTGTGCAACACAAAGGCTAGAAAGTTCTTCCCATATTGTGCTATTACGTTTTGGCACTGTGAGATTCCATTAATATAATATAATATATATATATATATAGTTAAAAAGCATATATATATATATATATATATACATATATAGCATAACAGTAGTTATTAGAGTAGCATGCATGCATATATATATAACATGAATGAATCAAATTCATGAAATGCAAGAATCAAGATGTGTTAGTGTAAGTGACTTTGCAGACACCCCATGATATGATGTGAAACATCAAAACATGGACCCTTCATATATATATATATGATCGATATATACCACATTTTGCTTCGTTAATTCATGTAATGTGATCACTTATTTGCTACCACTTTTACAAGTTGGTACGGTGTTCATCATGGAAGTGGAGATATTGGGATATATATATAGCTAGCTAGGCTTTGCGTAGATGCTTTTGGAAAACAATAATAAGTTATAGTATAATAAAATATTTCTGTTTTAGTAAAAACTAAGTTGTCCCTTAATTAAGAGTTAGAGACTATTCTTCTAATAGCATATACTAAGGTGAGTTTAATCAACAATATAGTCTTCTTTTTTTTATAGTAAGTTACACTTTGGTACTCTGTTCTATGGACCGATTTCATTTAGTATCTTGTTCTTTTAAAAGTGACACTTTGGTACTCTGTTCTTTTCACCGTTAACATTTTAGTACCATGTTCTTTCAAAAGTGACATTTTGGCATATTGCTCTTTGCACCGTTAACACTTTGATATCCTGTTTTATAGACTGATTTCACTATATTTAGTTACAAATAACCCCCTAAACTATTAAACCTAGCAAATAGCTCCCTTTAACTATATTTAGTTGTAAATATCCACTTGAAGTATAAAATTTAGCAAATAACTCTTTGAACTTTCACAATTTTTCATTTAACTTGAATTTTACATGTATTTTTAATATATATATATATACATATTCAATTAGTTTTTAAAATTAATCTCATTTACTAAAAAGTCCACATATTTAAAATTAATTTAAAGATATTAAAATTTAAAAGATTGTGAAAACTTAAAAGCTTATTTGCTAAATTTTAAAGTTCAATAACGAAGGTATTTGTAACTAAAATATAATTGACGAAGGGTGTTTGCTAAATTTGATAGTTGATGGAATTATTTGCATCTAAGCCATAGTTAATAAAGGGAACTATTAGCAAAGTTTAATTGTTGAGAGAATTATTTGCAATTAGAGTATAGTTAAAGGGGTATTTGCATATTTCCCTAAAATATTCTAAAAGCACTTTTAATCTGTGCACTCCTATGAATTGAGTGAGGACACGTTAGTGCAATTACCTCCTCAAGATTATGTTTGTGGATGAAAAATTAAAAGGAAAAGAGAAAATTACAGAAGATAAGTATATTAGAGTATTTCTTCTTTCTTTTTCGTCTTTTTGTTCTATAAGTTAACAAATTTAAAGAGATAATAATGAAATTGAGATATTGAATTATTCTTTTTTATAATTTTTAAATATTTTTGAATGAGTTCTATATCAACAATCAACATACAAAATAATATATATAATATTCTTTTCGTTTTTTCTTAATTCTCAAATATTCCCGGAAAATAACAAATGCCTATAAGATTCATGAAATTTAAGTATGAGTACTATAATGAGTTGTATTGTAGGTTCATGCATGAGAAAGTGGAGTTGTTGGGAGAAGACATTAACTACTGATAAATTTTATAACCATTAAATGCAAATAAAAAACAAATGAGTCGATTCATATTTATGATATTACATAATCTTTAAAATTCTTAGCAATCAAGTTTTAAAGTCATATACATGTTAATTAATAAAATCAGAAAATTAATGAACTGCTATAAAAAAAAATTTAAGCAATTTCTTACTATTATGTTTGTTATTTTAAAATAAAATAACTTTATTATAGTTTTAATTGATATTTTTAGTTATGTAAAACTTATATATATATAATGTCACTTTTTTTTTGGTCAAATAAAATTTAGGTGAGGGGATGGTGCTCCAGTCTAGGATGATGACAGACCTCTGAACTCAGAAAACACTTATAGAGATACTTACATATAACCAATGTTGTCAGAACCGAACCGGACATAGACTCGGACAAGTGTTCGATTCACAGTTTGATCGGTTGAATCGGTCCAACCATTGGTCGGACCGGATGACACAATAAATATTTTTTTAAAATATATTAAACATAAACCCTCTATAATACTAGAGATCATTAAATAACTGCATTTTCTTAAACAAGTATATGGACTAAATGCATCTTAAATAAGATTCCATCAGTCATAAACATGTCCCAAAACTATTAACTTTTTTTTAATGGCCCCAAAAAACATAGGAAATTAAATTTCTAAAAGGAAATAAAATATTGAGAGGCAAATATCAAAAAAGATCTAAATTGATCATTAAAAAAAAACAAAATTGCAACTAATTAAAATTAATTTGCAATTACAAAAATAACCAATACAGCTAATTAGTGGTCCTTTGGTGCATGAAGATTTCCAAACTATTCAGATTTTGTAATTTTTTTTAATGCAAAAGGACCAAAATAAAAAATTAGCAAAATGTGGGTGAACCAAAAATACAAAATGCACCAAAGTAGGAAGCAAGAAAGCTGTTCTTCTTCTTCATCCACGAGACTGTTCATCCGCCCAATAAACACCATTTTAGGGTCCGTTGAAAGCTTGGTTTGGACAGATTTCGGATGGGTTTTGTGTGTTTCATGATCAAAAATCATTCCCATGGATTAATTTCAAAAGATCAAGATCCAAAAACCACCGAAAAAACGAACTCACGAAAAAGAAAAATTGGGTGAACCACCGGTTTTTTAGGCGGTCTAGCGGTTGAACCCAGTTCTCTGGTTTTTTGCCGGTTATTTCCGGTCTAATCCGATCCAAATGGTGTTTTGGTTTTTGGGGTCGAACCCACTCGCTCTCTTGTTCGGTCAGCGGTCTAATCGGTCGGACCGTCCAGTCCGATTATAACAACACTGCATATAACCTACTAAATGAGGCATTACCAAAAATGGAACCCAAGAGTCATACAATTTTCATGAGCAAAAGTTACTCAAATGAGTTAAACCTCACTAGCTAAACCTCATTAGCTATATATAATGTCACTAATCAAGAGATTGTCTTGAATCCTTACCTTTTCTATTAAATGCAATTTTGTTCTCACATAAAACCTTTTTTCATTATAAATTAAATATAAAACGTAAATTAATAAATTAGTCTATGAAAGATCATGAGTTAATGACTCAATATTTAAAAGATTAAAATATAAAATTTAATTTTTAAAAGAACTGAACAGTTATATTCATTAATCTCTTAAATAACCAAATGTTATATGGATATTCTTTAGTTTATAAAAATGATTAACAAATATATTTTAATTTTTTTTTAAAAATTAATGTATGTTTAATTTCTTTAAGGATTAAATTCTCACCTCAATAATATTTGAGACATCGAATAAATTAAATATAAAATTACACACAAATGTAATTGTAATGAAGCACTTGTTGGAAGATGGAGACAGTCGGCCAAACTCTTGAGGATGTGTGTGTTTGACAAGACAACAAATCTAGGAACAGTCAAATTAATCTTCATGATATGATAATGCTTTTTTCTTTAACTTTTTTATTTTTATTTGTTGTAGAAACGTGCATTTCAGTAAAACTATAGTGATCGTCGGCCAAACCTACGAAGCCCTTCAATGCAAAATTGGAAATGTTAAAAAAAGAGTGACACAAAATGAGTAAATTATTCATTTCAACCGTAAAAGTGCTGAGTTTATATATTTTCGATCCCTTTTATAGGAGTTATTCAACACTTGCGTTGATTGCTTGATTTTTTAAATGGCACTGAGGAAGAAAATTTTTGAATTGATGAGTCATAAAAACAGTATTCAGATTATAGAGAAATAAGTCACAGTTAATTAATTAATTTTTTTTGAATAGTTGTCATGGTCATTGGTCACTCTGATTGCATTGACTTTTTTTTTTTAAATATCATGCCATAGTAAATACTTTTTGTGAAAATTTTAACTTGTTAAAATTAAACTCGTCCCTTATAAATACTTTTTAAAATGGAGAGAACACGATTCTTATAAAATTTAGGCCTTATTTATTTACTTAGTTATACTAACTCAAACATATTAAACTCGTCCCTTATAAATAATTTTTTCATTCAGTTCTTATATAGTTTTATTATAGGATAAATTACATTTTGGTACCTTATTTATTTACTTAGTTATACTAACTCAAACATATTAAAAATCCCTTGGTATTAAAAATATTTATTCATTTACTTCTTATATATAGGGTAAATTATATTTTTGTACACTGTTTTATGTATTGATTTCACTTTGGTACCTTGTTCTTTGTACCGTTAACATTTTGGTAACCAAATTTATTTTTCTGTTAAGTTTTGATGACAAAGTCGCACATAACCATCACACATGCACAATAAAAACACTCAAATGACCATTTTCCTCTCATTTTTTTACTATTCAAACTATAAAACATTCCAAAATTTTCTCATTTTGAATCTTAGAGTTTTTCATGAATTTTTAGTGTTTTAGCGTCCGAATCGTGAAAAATGAGAGGAAAACGGATATTTTGGTGTTTTTACTATGCACGTGATAGTCATGTGTGACTTCGCAGTCAAAACTTAACAAAAAAAATAAATTTCAGTACACAAAGTGTTAAGGTGTAAAGACCAAGGTACCAAAATGTCACTTTTGAAAGAACATGGTACCAAAGTGAAATCTGTCCACAGAACATGGTACCAAAGTGTAATTTACCCTTGGCAAAAGACCTGTTGGTGCCCCTAACGTTTGGGATCAGTTTCAGTTATGACCCCAACGTTTGTTTTGTGACAGTTATGCCCCCAACGTTTCACATTGTTGTCAATTATACCATAACCTCAAATTTTTTGGGCCAAAGTCTTATTTTGGTCCCTTAAGTTTGCTCAAAGTTCTGTTTTGGTCCCTCAGCTCAAAGTCCTTCATTCACATCTTTACCACTACCACCACCACCACCGCCGTCAGCAGCAGCACCGCCGCTGTCGAGCTTTTACGACAATGTTCGTCTTCTCCAGCGAACTTTACGGCGAGATACACGACGGCCTCAATGACTATGAAAACTTATAATCCAAGGTTTTTTGACCTCCTGAGTCAATGGCAGCCTGCATTTAGCGAACAAATGACTGGAAATATGGTATTTGGTGATTGTGTAATTTTTTGGCGACTATGTAATTTTTCGGCAGCTTGCCAATCATTTTTTTTGCAAATTGGAGGCCATCATTGAACTCAGGAGATAAAAAAAACTTGGATTAGGAGTATTCGTAATCGTCGGAGTCGCCGTGTATCTCGCTGAAAAGTTCGCCTGAGAGGACGAACCTCGTCGGAAAAGCTCGGCGGCGGTGGTGGTGCTGCTACTGCTGCTGACGGTGGTGGTGGTGGTGGTGATGGTAGTGGTGAAGATGATGATGAATGAAGGATTTTGAGCTGAGGGACCAAAACGGAACTTTGAGCAGACTTGAGACCAAAATAGGACTTTGACCCAAAAGAATTGAGGTTATGGTATAATTGACAATAATGTGAAATGTTGGGGCATAACTGACACGAAACAAACGTTGAGGGTATAACTGAAACTGACCCCAAACGTTCGGGGCACCAACAGGTCTTTTGCCTTTACCCTTCATTATAATTATAAGGAAAAAGTATTTTTGTCAAAGTATGAAGTTAGTTTCAATTGTACTCCTAAAGTTTTTTAAGTCAATTGTATCTCAATTTTTTTTTGTGTCAATTCTACCCTCAATTTGGGGGGGTACAATTGACGCAAATGTGAAACATTAAGGATACAATTGACAAAAACAAACTTTGAAGGTACAACTGAAATTGACTTCATATTTTTAAGGTACCAAAAATACTTTGATCTAATTATAATTTGATCTTTCTTGTTTGGTTGCATGAGTTATTTAGCATAGTTTTAAATTGTTTATTATTCTTTTGGTTAATTGTACACTTGGTATTTATGATTTTGTCCGATTAGTCTGGACTTGATTCGCGTTATACACTTGACTATAATAAAAAAGATCTTATTACCAAAAAAAAATCTCAAATCCGAAACCTTACTTAAACAATGTTAATTTATTTTCTACTTAGGACTATCCCCATATTGGTAAATAGTTTATAGTTTAGTTTTTACTATTATAACATCATTAATGTTATGCCCAAAGTTTCATTTTGGTCCATTTTTTTTGTTCCGTTTTGGTCCTTAATATTTCATAAAAGTTTCATCATTAGTACCTAACTATTGAATATGGTCATATCTCTCTTGTTTCAAACTTGAATGCGATTCAATCAACAAATTAATCTCGTTTCAAAGCTACAACTTTAATTTGAGGGGTTCATTTTTTGCCTAGTTGAAACCATCGACAAACAATATCAAATTAAATATAAACTTTGGCCTGTAAATGGGTCTTTGCTTCATGAATTTGGTTATATATTTCTTGTTTCAAATCTGAATACAATGAAATCAGAGCTACAAATTATTCTTGACGAGTTTTTCCTTTGTCTAGTGGGGACCGTTGACAAATGAGATCAAATAATACTCTGAAAGTTAATATTGATGTTTTGAACAAACTCATTTTCGGTTACTTCAACTAGACAAAAAAAGAACTCATCAAATTTAATTCGTAGTTCTGATTTAGCGTTCAAATTTAAAACGAAATATGACCATATTTAATAATTAAATATTAAAGATGAAACTTTTAAAAAGTATTAAAGACCAAAACAAAAAAAAAATTAAAAAAAAAAACAAAACTTTAGATAAACATTAGAAACTAACGCAACTTTTTTATATAAGAAAGTCAATAGTGAAAGCAGCACTAAAATTGACAGAGATAAATGGGCAAAAAACGTAATGTCTCATTTGGTGCTTAAAAAAGTAAAGATTTTTCATAATTACAGGGAGACCCCCTGTCATATGTCATGAACAGTACACTCCATAATGAAGCGCATGAGACATAATGACATATTAGGCTCTGTTTGGTACCATTTGAGGTATGTAAAGGAAATGGTTTTACAAGGGAAAAATTGTGAAGGAAAGGAAAAGTAGTTGAGGGAATGTAAAGTAGGTAAAAATTGAAAGTGTTTGGTACAAAAAGGTAGGGGACGGAAAGTAAAATAGATATAGAAAAAAATGACAAAAATGCCCTTCCCACAACCATCACCAAACCGCCGCCGCCGCCTACCACCGCCGTCCACGGTGGTCGGCGCCGCCGTACACGGTGGTCCACGGTGGTCGGCGCCGTCGTACACGGTGGTCCACGGTGGTTGGCGCCGCCGTACACCGCCGCCGCCGTCGTTCACCATTTGGGGGAGGAGATGGGATGGGAGTGAGAGAGGCAAATTAGGAATTCTACCATAATTCCCTAGGTAGACTTGGATTACATCAGAAATGTGAAGTAAAGAAAAATGGCCTATGTAATGTAAAGCCCTTTACATTGTAATCCACTTTACATAGCTCAACTTACCATACCAAACACATGAAAATCTTGGAATCCGTGTCCTTTTACATTGTAAAACCCATTTCATGGGTACCAAACGGAGCCTTAATTGGAGTGAATTACAGTATCACACGCAACACATTCTTATGAGCTGCTTATTATTTTCCTGGTTATAAAATATAAGAAACAAAGATATTCAAAGTAAAGAGAAAAGTAGGAGAATGAAGTCATTCTTTCATTCAATTGATATCATTAACTTTACATCAACATCTAAAGCCTCTATTTATAGGCTAAAAGATCTATAAGGGAGATGTACCAACTTAATGTACATAATGAAGGGATAAGATCATATTGATGTACACGGAAAACTACAAAGAAAACTCTAACTTCTATACATGGAGAATATCAAAAGTCAATTGTAGATATTCACAAACATTATTATTTATAACACTCCCCCTTGAATATTCACAATTTATTGATACGCATTACAAGCTGTCTCATTAAAAATCTTGCTAGAAAAATCCAGTGGGACAAAACCATGGCGAAGGGAAAAAGAGTATAGCGCGTATCTCCCCCTCATCATAACATCACTAAGGATCTTTTAATTGGCACATTCCAATTTGATAAACCAATTTCTCAAATGATGCAATTGGCAATGCCTCCATAGCTAAATTATCACTTGACCGAACTTGTTGAACTTCTATGTCGTTTTGCTATACATGTCATATTATCTTCATACAATAAGGTTGACACATTTTCCTGCAAAAACAAATTACACATCTTCTGGATGTGTTGAATTAGTAGTCTCAACTAAACACATTCTTGAATTGTCTTATTTATTATCTCTGAAGATCAGATAATAAGCTAGCATCTACATCATCAAGGAATGGTCAACTAAATTTATTTAAATAAAATAAACCTTTATCTTTAAAATATTTTTCATTCTTTGTCATGAAGAATTATATCTCGTTAGCAAGTGTACTGAAAACATTAATGATTAATCCACTAATAATATGAAGATATGGTACTACATGACCAAAGAATTTCATCTTCATTTGAGGTTAAAAGGATACTGTATCACTTCAAATGATTTATCTAACCATCATGGATGCACCCAGTCCATGAACCTTTTCTATGTGAAACTATCTTAATATACTTTCCATATAGTATGAGTAATAACTTCACTATTATAATATACTTACTTAATCAGTAACATGAGACAAAATTTTATATTTGCAAGATTTTTCTTGCAAAACTATCAATATTTTACCATATTTTGAACTCTTCAGGAGTTCCAACAATAATAAATATACACAGTATTGATTACACATTTTGATATCTTTTAAATAATATTTCTTGAGACAAGCGTACCACATATGTCCAGGTTTTTTTTTTCAAAACCCATGTAGGATTTTATTCATCCTTATTGAACAACCATCTGGCACGCTTCATATAATCCTTCAGGGATTTTCATATTTCATTGTCCAATAAGCCATATGAATGGACTATAACCATAATCATTATATGCATATCAAAATTTTCATACAATACCAGACTAATAAAATATTTGAAGGGGGTTGCATCCATCTCCAGAGAATATGTCTTTACATAGTCAATGTGAGACATTTGAGTTTGTGTCTTACAACTTTATCCTTTCATTTTCATTTACTCAAACTCATTTGTACCCTACTAAATTCACATCTTCAAATATTTGGACATCAAAGCCTTTTATAAACAGCCAGATTATATATTAAAAAATAATTGCATCCAC